>CAKNET010000008.1:319099-555919 GCA_930272545.1 Sphaerostilbella broomeana
CCCCCCCCCCCCAAAGAGAGAGGCGGGAAACGAGGGATCGTAGCAATGGCCAGAGCTTCAAGATTGTCAGCGACCCTGAGGAGGAGGCAGCGCGACTGCGCAAAGGGGGGCAGATGAGGCGAGGTGCGTTTACGTGTTCAATTGCAGGAGCTTGAGGTTGAGCTGCGTGATGGTGGTGGAGCTTGGAAGTGGTGATAAGCTTGGCCAAGGTGGCTGGTGGGTCGTGGGTCATGAACTGGACAACCTGTGAGGTTGAGGTACAGGTACAAAGTACCTCTCATGTTGGGGCTTTGCTCTGCCACCACAGCCACATTCTCTCTGAAGACGCTCTTACCGTGACCTGAATCACTATTGAACACCACGAGCTGAGAACAACAAGTTCTTCTGCTCGTGGTTTAGGAAAACCGGGAGCAATTTGAAGTTTGATGACATTCTCATATAAATTTTGTTGGAGATGTGATGACGCATTTTTAGCCTGAGATTGCAGCCCCTCATAAGCCTGGGTACGGAGACGGTTATGTCGGTGGACAATTGTGAACCTTTAGCACGAATCGAATTGAATGCAGAGCGAGACATCTTCCCGGGCTTATAATCAGAGGATTATTGCTCGGGCTTGTAAATTGTTAAAAGCTGATGAACGGGTCCGAACTTATCATGGCGGCACGCGACTACCATTGATAGAGGTCCGGCTACTGTACTGCCAGATTCTATTAACAACCATTCAGGAGCAAGGCTTCATATTGCGTGATATTTCCCATGTAATTTCTTCATCCCCAACCTCTAAAGAACCTTTCAGTTTTGCTGACTATTCTGTCTGTACTTTGATGGTATGGAAGTGACCATGGAACCCATCGGTACCACTCATCAAGAATCTGTAGTTTCAGTGACATCAGAAACAGCGCTCCTACGCAGTCCAGCCGATCAACTATAAAATGAGCTTACTACCTATGATCACCCTCCAGTCTAGATTGGTTTCTTAGACGTGTCGTTTCCTGATACCGAACTAAATGGAACAGGTCTTTCACAACTTCCATCTTTAATACCGGCTGATACGTTCTCAAGAATCGTTTTCGCCGCCATCAAAAACTTGATACAGGCTATTATTTATGATACCAATGGAGATATTCCCTATATGGATGACAGTGAGCTGCAAGAGCATTTACAACAAGTTTACAGCTCAGCTTTGCAGGCCTTTTGTAGAATTATATATATATATACTGAAACGGGAAGAACATAGCAAAGTCATAAATTTCGGTTGATACGAATTTTCATCCACTATATTCAGCAAAAAGCCTCTGGAAACTAATAGATTTAAAACAGCTACACATCAAAATATTTCTTGCCATCTTTTTTCTCAATGAACCATCTCCCTTTCCTATCAGCATGTACCTTTCTTGTTTTCCGTTTGGTGGGATCCCATATAGTCCAGGTAGTTGTGTTCACTTCGTTCCTAGATGGAACCCAATGTGATGATTGCGTTGATGAGTCACCAGATATTCCGTGTGGGACTTCCAACTGTTGGGTGCTTGCCTCGATTCCGGTATCGGCGGTATCGTTCACCTCGTCATATTCTCCCGGTTCAATCTCCATTTCCTCAATTTCCTCCTCTTCCTCCTCTTCCTCTTCCTCTTCGTTTCCATATTGCTCCCATCTTTGTTGCTGTACATCTTCATAGTCATAATCGTCCCCTATGGTTTCTTCTTCGTTCCCTTTCCCTTCTTGTTCTATGACTTCATATCCTCCATCCTGATCTGGGTCGGCAATTTCGTCACCCTTTTGGAGCTTCTTTTTAGTAATACCTGACGTATTATGTCTATACATACCATCAAATTGCTTTGACCAAGTGTCAAGCCTTGGGTATGAACTCCGGCCAGGGATTTCTGACCTCAGATCATTCAAGCCTCTCGCTGCCATCATGCAGAGATAAAAAAGACCTTTATTCACGGTTAATTTGTTTCGACCGTGATTACTCCACGGAATAGCTCGGTACTCTGGCTCTGCGAATTCCACGGCTTTCCCTGTGTCTTCGTATGGCGCTGTAGAGACTGACATAGCTTTGAACTGTTCGGATATGACTGAGTCATCTGATAAAACTCGCTGATGTGCCTGCATATTGCGCCGTTGCCTTTGGGCGGCTATTCCGACGCCAGTATGCTCCTTCATGAAACGAAAAACAACCAAATACTGATCGGAGATCAAAAAGCCATACCGTACCGACGTATCGTTTACATAATTCATCAACTGGATAACAGGCTTGCTCCACTCATCGAAATTCTGGTTAATTGTATCAGGCGCCCATTTGACTCCTAACTTCGTATCCCCTGGCAATAGATTTCTAAGTCTGCCGTCCTCTAATATGTCAGAATTCCAAGACAGAGTCCAGTCTGGGCAAAATCGCCCATCACCTCCGTACCCAACTCGGCCTCTCCGGCCAATGTTGATGTACTGCTCTTGCTTTAAAATCTCACTCGCTTTGGCCAATGCAAAGTTGACCATTCGTATGTTGTGCCCTCTAAGAATTTGAAACTCAAGGCCATCTTCATCACCATAAATCATATCAGCAGCCAGGAGTTCCGCATGAGGTGGGTCGCGCCATGCTTTATCGACAACATCCTCGAATATATTATGAAGATTTCTCTCATTGAACTCATCCCAGATCCTCCAACCGTTGACATCAAAGTCGATGCCATTCATTCTTGTGTTTGGGCCAGGTTTGATGTACAATGGATTCACTGACAAGTCAGGATTGCGTTGGCTAAGTACTGAATGAATCGTTGCCCTATGACCACGTCTAGATGCCATGTTGGGATTGAATAGATCAAAATATTTTTAGAATGAGAGAATACTTAGATAGTGGATGAGTTATTAGAGGTAAGGAAGGATAGATTTGGTAACCAAGGATAGATTTGGTAAGAAAGGATAGATTTGGTAAGAAAGGATAGACTTGGTAAGTTCAAGTCGGATCTTATATAGACGGACTACCACCATCGTAAATACAAGTGAATGGTCCCATCAAGAGACACCCAAGTTCATCATGCCCAGGCTAATCCCTATCCATCCGCACTCTTTGAAGCCCTTTTGGATGATTGCAATGTTCAGCTAAGACATCAGAAGCATCGATAAGGTTGGCCCATTATCTGCCCTTTCCATGACACGCCCAAGGCAGCAGTGTCATTGCAATTGCCCATTTGGTCATCCGGCCCCGCCTAACCCCGCGCGTGCCGTCCCGCCTTGTCATGTTATTTGTAGACCGTCCACCCCTGCTCAGCTTGCGCAAGATTTCCAAGGTTCGTTCTCTTGCGCAAACCATTCCCACAGTTCAATCGACCATGGAAGATGAAGAGCAACCAATTGTCAACACAACCGGGTGGCAGGCGTCTCAGAACACTCTGCTCGCAAGCGTGCGCGACGTAGTAAGTGGAGCTCTCCGATCATGCCTCATCGACGAACAGACGCCAAACAAAGCGCCCGCTGGATTTGACAAGGCCTTGGAAGATCTTCATTCACCCGACGCTGTTTCTCGTGCCTTTCTTGACGCAGGATTCAAGGTTTGGTATGCGTACTTTCTTGCAACCGACCGCAACCAGAGCATCAAGCAATGTGCGGCTCAGCTGTCACCCTCCGCTCTGAGACAAGTCGCTACTGAAGTATCCAATATCGATGCCCACGATTCCGTGACAAAACGCATTCAACACGTATTATTTTCTTCCAACCGTGGCACAAAACGTGCCAGTAAGCAATCTAAGAACATTTTATATCTCTGGCTAATATTTCAGGGCTTCTAACGTCACTCAACGTCCCATTACCCTCTCCTCCAAATGCGCCTTCTCCAGACCCACATCCCCGTCCCTCTAAACGCCTACGCTCTGAGAATATGCAACACAGTCAAGCGGTTGGCTCAGCTGTTCTCTCTGAGTCGTTGGGGATCAATTCAGAAGCCATGAATCAGAAGGAGGGCATTTCAGATAATCCTCCGCGCGAAAGTGCTGCTCATAAGACCTCATTGGCAAGCTTTGCAGACTCTTCAAGCCACAATGTTGCTCAGGAAGGGACGATGTCCGAAATCGACCAAGAATATCAATATGTGCGACCAAAGGCCAGGAATCTCCCACTTGTCTTTCCAAATTACATGTCCTCCGTGATCGTAAAGCGAGCCGATGAGGCAATGATCATGTTGTCTTTCCCGTCGGATCCTACTGAGTGTCATTTAACGTTGGATATATCCGCATCAGAGGTGCAGTATGTTGCGAAGGAACTATTTAGCGTCCACATTAGAGTTGCAAATATGCGGCGGTTTGTTGTCTTTGAGCATGGTGCCAGCATTGATATCAACGAAAGCATAACGCTTAGAGGGGCTGCAAGCGTGGCTGTTGACAGATTATTTGGACAGATGGTGGGTACAGCATTCCGACAAAGTGCGCGGCGCATGGAAGAGTTCTCAATGGGCGAAGTCTTGTCGAGGTCTTTCTCTATGAAGATCTCAGAAAAAGGCGATAGTCCGGCCCGCCTTGACTTGATGGTACAGGCAAGAAAATTGTTCACGATACACCATATGCTTTGGCAGGAAGGACCATTGTCTGATACAGTGGATATCACATCTTTCTAATATCTCCTCCACTCACATAAACTGAGTAACCGTTTTCTATAGTCCATTGCCCGGTACTCTGCATTGGTATCCATACCTCTGACTTGGGCAGACTGTAATAAGCACTGGTACCTTTCCACAACATTGTGCCTTCGCTGTAAACGCCAGGACCAAGCCGCGTTGCATTAGCAAACGCTTCTTCGTCAAGGGCTTGACTTGGATCCTAAAGGAGAATAAGATGAGTGGTCGTGAGAAGAAGGATGACAGACTTGCCATCGAGATAACCATGAACGGAGGATGTCAGGTGTTAGGAGGGGGCGTGGGGGCTGAGATTGACCACGCTGATTGCTTTTCGGCTTCAAGAGACCGGCCAGATGTGTAATCCTGGCAGTAGGGAAATAGAAATGCCGCTTCTCCAACGGTTGCTTGAAGTGAGTTCCAAAGAACACTGAATCCAAGATGTTAGGATGTGTACATTCTGCGGCCAACAAGCTCATTGTTTTGCCTTAAAAGCCCTGTCCACCCCGCCAGCTCATATGACGCAACATAGGGTTGTTCCAGCCACCGCCGCGTTGACGCTAATAGTGCTGCACAAACGTCTTGCGATGCGCTGCCCTGCGCGCGCGGTGGAGATGGGAATCCTGTCTGCGCAGAGATGTGGGGAAAGCTTTACGCGCACGCAAATCATGGCCCGCAAAATGGGCGTGGCTTGTCTGCGCAGAAATATGGAGCGATCACAGCAGCGACGGCACTACTCAAGTCAACTCAGTACGGAGGGGAAGAGGAGGACAAGAAGGAGGACAAGATGTATTCAAGGGGCGCCGGCAGCATACGCATTAGTCTTAACCATCTCACCGAGGGGCTGTTGGCCAGACATTGCTAAGTACGACATGACTTTGTTCGAATAGCAAAGTGCTGTGGTGAGACGAGCGACACCACTGAGAGATGCTCGGAGCAAGGCTTTGTATGAGAATATTGCATGTACCCAGGTGTCATCGCACTACCGGATTCGCTTTTTATAACCCTTTATATTCAATACTTTATAATCTATATTATCAAGGAAACATTATGTTAATACATCTATTAATCAAATAACGCTTGCATGTAGCCCAGAGACTTCTAGAGTCAAGAAGAACGAAACTGTGGAGGTGCCATGGAGCCCTGTGGAGGTCTAAGGGAATTCTGTGGAGGTCCAGGGAAACTCAGAGGAGGGTATCCGAATAGGTATCTAGAGATAGTTGTAACAGCCGTGCCATTGACGGGTGTCCAGTCCAAGTCATTCATCCATAACTTGGCATCACGAAAACTGCAGCGGGTATACTTCCAATAATAGGATTGTGGTGACCAAACATCCCCAAAGTCCACCAAGCGCCCTCCCCGCCAATTGTCTCTCTTGTATGAATCGATAGCAAATCCCATTACGGCAAAAAAGTCGAGATGCTGTTGTGCAATGGCCAGATCTTGTGGCTTGCCTTCCACCCACTCATATACTATAGCGTAAAGCTTGGTGGGGAGCTCCTCAACTGGGGGATATAGCATGAGAGGCAGTGCTTCGTTCACAAGTAATGGCAGGTCCTTGGTGTCAAATTCCATCCAGCCATAGCATATCGGTAAATCTGGAAATGGTGGTGGCTCTTTGAAGCCTGGAGATGCGTCTCGTGGATCATCGGCGAAGGCATAGATGTTAGCCTTAGCTTCATCCCGGGTCTTAGGTGTTTCTATAATAGTTATTCGTTTCCCGCTGCTTTCGGCTGATTTCATTGCCCATCTGAGCTTTTCGAGCAGCGCGACGCTACGGCATTCATCTGGAAATGCCCAGCGGTAGGATGGTGATGGCTTCTGTGGATGCCAAAACTGTGAAAGAATTAGTATGAAGTACGCAGCGGGAATGTAGGCTACTGACCAGTTTTACTGCAAAAGGCCCCTCAGCGCCAAATTTGGCTTTGTATACGATGCCATGAGCTCCATCTCCAAGAGTGCGGCCCCATCTGATATCCGACGCTTGTCGAGGAAACTTGCGAAGTCTAGGTCTTCGGAAATCATCAAGAGTAGTTGGAGGTGGGCCATCTAAAACATCTTCACAAATGGTTCTAATGCGATTGCGGTCTGGGGCGACATTGCCAAGGTCAGGAACAGGGTTATTAGCCGTTGCCGTGCTGTCCCTCTGTTCAAGTGCCTTCAAGCTCATTCTCAAGCAGGGATAGCAGTATATGTAGGTACGTTGGGGTTGTAAGAAGAGTCACCAGCATGGCAAGATTGCAGGGAGTGGACGATAGGCGACATATGATGGAAGCAGCAAAAAGGGGTAGATGGAAGAAGAAGACATCTATTTGGAGATGATGACCTGGGAGATGTGTGGCTGGTGTGTGATAGTGAACTAAGTGTCTGCTAAGGAAGTTAGGAGAATAGGTAGAAAGTGCTGGCAGATATAGGGACGGATAATAGTCGGCTAACGAAGCCGCATTCCACAATCACATCCACGAAGGACCAAGCGCCCAGAAAGGCTCTACCTACCATTCCGACAATAGCATTTCTAAAGACTGGCCATTTCTCTCCCAGCCTTGATCATTTTTAAGGAATCCACCGTGTTGTGAGTGATTTTTGCTTATTAATTTTCGTGGCATGTCGGAACTAGATGCCCTTCAATACGATCGAGACAGCACACAACTTAACCTATAATTGAGGGAAGGACATTGCCTTGAATGACTAAAGGGACCAAGGCGGTATTCTTTTCAATATTTTGTCCCATTTTTGATCTTATTATTTTTAAGTATGCCATGAAATGTTCCAATTACATACTTGATTACTTGGAAGATATGCGGATCGTCAACGGCTCAAAACTTTCCATTAATCTTAGTGATTGAGAGCAACTATCGGGTTCACATGTAACTGATCAGGAGTTTTTTTCTTTCCAGAGAAACAAAGACTAAATGTTGATTAATCCCAGACTTTTTATGCAATCTACATCTGTTTGTGGCTTCGTCACATTGAAGATTTTTATGACGATATTCTGATGAGTAGTAGCAATTTAGGATAAATGTAAGCTTTTGGCGAGGGAATAGGGTTAGGGTTACAGGCTGTCAATAATGAGTCAACACCGTTCCCCTTCTATTAGGAAGCAAAGTCGTGGTAATTCCGCTAGTCTTTTCATCTCAACATTTAGGCTTCCCTTATTCCACTCTGGTACTATCTTGATACTGGGATCGAAATGTTGACCTTTTATTCTGGCGACCATGCTAGGCGGCTAATAACTTGATGAGGCTGCGCAATACATAGCTCTGGAGAGCCTCAACGTGACCACCGAGGCCTGGTATTTAGAGCGGGGCAACTCTCCAGGGCTGGCAGCTCTCATTTTATCATGACTCCCGCAACGTCCTGTTCGACCATTATTGAATTTGAACCACAGGAGGTGGCTTTAACATCTATTTCTTTAGACAAATTAACCGATTCAGAATGATCGAAATATGACTAGTTCTCCACCCCGTGGTGCGAAACGGCCAAAGCTGGCGCAAAATGCTGGCGTCAACAACCATGATCCAGAAAGAGAAAGCTTCATCGTGTTTCGGGCAGAAGACTACACGGTTGCCTGGATCTGCGCTCTTGATATAGAGATGGGTGCGGCTCTCGCAATGTTGGACAGCATCCACCCCGACTTGCCTATGGATCCAAATGACAGCAACTCTTACATCCTAGGGAACATTGGCAAGCACAACGTTGTGATTGCTTGCTTGCCATCTGGCCAATACGGCACAATCAACGCTGCCGTAGTGGGCACAAACCTGCATCGTAGCTTCAAATCTATTCGTATATGCCTAATGGTCGGCATTGGCGGCGGTGTCCCAGGGAAGGAAGATATACGACTGGGCGATATTGTCGTTGGCCACCGGGTAACGCAGGGTGATCTTGGTAAGATTATCCAAGGTGGCGAGATCCAGCGACGTGGACTGCAGAAGACGCCACGACCAGAACTGTCTACAGCTGTCACAAAATTGAGGGCTATGCACCGGGCAAAGTCAAGCGATATACCTTTGCTCATTCAAGACATGCTTGAGAACAATCCCATAATGACTGAATATGCACACCCCGGGCTCTCACAAGACCTATTGTTTGGCAAGGAATACGTTCATGTCGAATCTGAACCCAACTGCGACAAATGCGACAGGTCGCAGTTGGTACAGCGAACTGCCCGACCCAACCAGAACCCCGTGATTTATTATGGCGGTATCGCTTCTGGCAATCAAGTGATCAAGGACAGCAGTTCGAGAGACAAGATAGCTGAAGAACTCGATATTATATGCTTTGAGATGGAAGGGGCCGGGCTAGATGCTCTGGGCTGTCTCGTAATTCGTGGGATCAGTGACTACTCGGATTCCCACAAGGCTAAACGTTGGCAAGGGTACTCGGCAGCCGCGGCCGCAGCTTATGCGAAAGAATTATTGCTGAAAGGTTTACAACCTTTTCGTGTAGCTTCTTCTGCTGGTAGGGATTGTCACAATATCGTGCTCTTTAACTCGGCACATCTGCTAATGGAGTTGTAGTTACACGTGTTAATTGGTCTGATCCTGAGGACAATGCTCATCGAAAACAGATTGAAGAGAACCGTAAAACGCTTCTTCAATCCCTGAGGTTCAATGAAATGGGGGCTCGATGGTCGAATATAAAATATTCCCAAGACGACACATGTAACTGGATTCTCGACGATGAAAAATATCTATCCTGGAGATCATCCGAAGGCCTGGTGGAACACGGTGGGTTCCTATGGATCAAGGGAAAACCTGGGGCCGGAAAATCGACGTTGATGAAGTTTATCCATTCAGCCATAAAAAAAGAATACGAAACTGATAGTGCCGCGGAAACAGCTCCCTTTTCTTTCAACGCCCGAGGCGAATACTTGGAGAGGTCAGTAACAGGTATGCATCGATCTTTATTGTTTCGGCTTCTAAAGAGTTTCGACGACCTTCAAGAGGTGTTTGATGATCCGGATTTACCTCTGATAAATCACCCCAATGAAAGCATGGGTGTTGATGTTCTCCGTGAGCTTTTTCGCAACGCAATACTCAAACTTGGCAAGCGTCGCTTTACTTGTATCATAGATGCTCTTGACGAATGTGATGAGCAGCAGATCCAAGATATAGTAATCTATTTTGAGGAGCTAGCAATGAAGACCAAGGAGGAAGGTATCGAGTTTCGAGTCTGCTTTTCCAGTCGCCATTACCCGCACATATTCATCCAGTGTTGTCTAAGTCTCACGTTAGAAGAACAGCCTGGTCATCATAAAGCCCTGGAGAAGTACATGACAAACCGCCTAGCTACCATGCACAGCCCGTTAATCGAAAAATTACAAAAGGAGATCCTTCGGAAGGCAGATGGAGTCTTTATGTGGGCTGAACGAGTTTTTAGTATTCTTAGTGAAGACTTCAAGCGCGGTCGCGTTCTAAGCATTGAGAAGAGACTCGGGGAATTTCCAAAGGAGCTTGGCCCCCTCTTCAAGGATACGTTACTGCAGGGCAATGGGAATATGGACGAGCTCTTGCTTTGTTTTCAATGGATTCTATATGCGAAACGACCGTTGACAGGGAAAGAATTCTATGTCGCGATTTGTTGGGGGCTGTCTCCTGAGGAGCTTGGCAGCTATGATTTCAACCAGATTGCTCTTACAGACATTGAAAGATTCGTCACTAGCGTATCAAAGGGCCTGGCAGAGCTTACAAAGTCTGAGCCACGGACAGTGCAGTTCATCCACGAATCTGTACGGGACTTCCTGATGAGGGAAGACGGATTTCGCCAAGTGTGGCCCGAGATTGATGATGAATTCGAGTGCTCTAGCCATGATAAGCTCAAACAATGCTGCTATAACTATATGATGTTGGTGCTAAACACAAAACCTGAAGCTACCAGGCGTCACGTTGCGCTGCAGGTCGTCCCCTTTCTTGACTATGCGTCACAAAATGTGTTTTACCACGCAGATGTGGCTGCCGAGAAAATACCCCAAGACAATTTTATCAATCAATTTGAACGGATTCGCTGGGTTCATCTCAGCAATGCCGTCTTAGCAGACGACAATCGCTACACCCCAAACGCAAGCTTGCTTTACATCCTGTCGGACAAAGGAGCCTCGAATCTTGTCAGGCAAAGGCGTGCTATTGACCCGCCTATTAACTCTAGAGGAGAGCGTTATATCTCTCCCCTCCTTGCCGCCGTGGTGGGACAACATGAGCTTGTAGTACGTGCACTGCTGGAACAGAGCGATGATGACAATGGCTTTGTTGCTCATCTCGCATTCATCGATATAGAGGACTCACACGGCTGGACACCGCTATGCTGGGCTGCTTCAGAGGGGCACCTGGCTATTGTGAAACTTCTTGTTGAGTATGGAGCCAACTTCAATCCATCCAACAATGTCATAGACCGAGGGCCGCTATCTCTGGCCATCAAGAGAAATCGACACGATGTGGTGAAACTGCTCCTCCGGAAAGGAGTAGACGTGAGCGACAAAACATTGTACGAAATGGTGCTATCCTGGGCCGTAGGGGAGGACCACGAAAGTATGATAGAAAGCATCATCAAAATGGGTATGAACCACAATTCGGGGTCTCTTATCGATACACCACTGCTGGTAAAGGCTATAGAAGCCAATCGTCCGGCCGTTGTTGAACTTCTTATCAACCACGGAACAGACATTGAGCATACGACCTCAATCAAGGGCGCGCCGCTTGTACAAGCTATTTATCGTCACTCCACGGCCATTGTGGAGCTTCTCATCAAGAAGGGTGCGAATGTCAATGTCGGCAGTTTCCAGCGCCGCAAGGATGCGATCGTGAAACCCACCGTAGCACCACTGATGGTGGCTATTGAAGAAAACGACAAAGCGATCGCACAAATGCTGCTCAAAGCAGGAGCAGACGTCATATCGGCGGATGCGTACGGCCAGACGCCACTCTCGAAAGCTGTCATGAATAGAAATCAAGATCTTGTGGACCTTCTGATCCGTGAAGGCTCAGACGTCAACTATGTTAATAAACAGGGCCAAACGGCACTTTCGTTGGCTATCAAGGATGGCGAAGCGAACGACCGGTATCGCCGTGAAGGCAGACTAAGGTATAGGCTCAACGCGCGATCCCAAACATCCAAGGGGGACGGGATATCTATCTATATTGTGCGTCTTCTCCTCGAGGCGGGAGCAGATGCCAACTTCATCGACCGTGAAGGCCAAACACCGCTTTCATGGGCGACCAGAGTTCGTAATCATGATGTTGTGCGCCTTCTTCGCGAGCATGGCGCTAGCGCCAACGCCAACCCTGCTGTTGCGGATAATGACTGAATATTGATGTTATCGGCATTGCAGAGAGGTGAAAAAGAAAAACAGTCTTTCCGTCCTGTCTTCTGCTTCATCTCAGAGATGCGGCCATCGACGTGGATTCTACGGGCTTGGTTTACCAAAAGATACTGCTTTAGTGGAATAACGTAAAAGGTGACTTCAAGGTTGTCACAATACATGGCAGATATTAGGCGCTATAGCATCATTGAGTTTCATTCTTCTCCTCACCTTGATTTTCATTGCAATTAATTCAGATCAATCCTAGTATAATGAGACTGAGGACTGAGAAACATTTCCCTGCTCAGCGTTGCCCTCGGGGAAAGATTCGGTTGGTGGGTAACGGACAAAGCGACATGCAAAAAAAAAAAAAGATATCTATTTGGTCTGGAAGAAGGCTATATAGGGCCAATTGAAGACAGGCATCGTATTCATGTAATATTATGTTGGCAATTGAGTGACATCTTTTAAGAGTATCTCGGAAACTTGGACCGAAAGAGAATACAATACTCAAGACAGCACAGAACCAGGTCTTCGTAGATGCCGGCAAAGGTGGAGCAACAAGCAAGCACAGGAATAAGCTTGTCAAGGGACCAAGACAATAATACGGATACAGTTAGCTCTTGGTGATCTGCGTCCGTCTTTGTTTTTCTAGAACGTGGATATGAAGCGCAACAACGGCCCCTACCACCCCCTTACGATCCTTTCGGGGTTCTTCAGACTGCTACTCTTGCCTGCAAACAGCTAGCCAGGCGCCCTTGACTAGCAGCCCAAAACCCAGATCAGTCGGAATTCGGATCCAACTCAAGACAATGAACGGAGAGCGGTGCTCGGTGAGCCCGGGCCAGCGACTCTCTGAGCGAACATGGCGCCTGTTTCTCGAAACTTGGCTTCCCGCCCTCCTCCTCCCACCGCCAAACAAGGCATCACCAACTGCCAACTGTCGGCCGAAACTGAAAGTCCGTCGTGCTGATAAAGCCCGGTCCTTGCTGACAGGACTGAACTGAAAGTTTAGCTCTGTCCCATCCCTGTCCGGGGTTAGTGGCTGACCTGACCAGGTGGGTGAGACATTGTCCATGGACTTTTTTCCCCTTCCCTTCCCTTTACCCCAATTAGCCTCTTAGTCGATCTCTCTGTCCGGAGTACATACGAACAGGTCAGACTTTGCGAAACTCCACTTTACGCCCTCATTGTATGCAGATGAGACCTCGCCGCCGCTCTCGTCGTCTGTCGCGCTAGCTTCTGCTAATTAGGTAGTCATCCAGCGTAGGAATTGGGGGTTACATCCTGCTTTCAGACAAAAAAAGATTTGTTGTTGGACTTTTTTTCTGGCATGGGGGCATTTGTCCACTTCCCAATGCTGCTACTACCTTACTCTTCTTAATCTCGGGGGGATTTTCTTGAATATTGGAGAGAAATCAATTCTCTTCTTCTTTCTCTTCTTCTTGTTTCCTGTCACGCGTCTATTTCGAGCACCCCGGAGCCGAGGGCCGTTCATCTTGCCGGGTTTGGTCGTCAGATCGGCAGCACCATCGTTTTTCCCAATTCCGACCCGTGACGTGACCGGGAAAGCTTACAGAGCCGCCGCGAACCATCGAAGCATCAGCGGCTCCAGCTTTGGCTTTTTCATCTTCAGTTGCTCACGGTGCTCGAGCGCCAACAGAGAGCAGAACAGCCATGTCGAGCGAAGAATCGCCTCCTCCCCATGCAAAGGCGCCGCCTCCTCCCGACGCAGCCGCCGACTCCTCCAGCACTGCGCCGCCTCCAGAACTCCTACAAGCGCACAAGCTGCCATCATGGCTCAACCACTTCAATGCCAGTGATCTCAAGATCCTCTTCCGCTGCTGCGTGGCAGCTTGGGTTGCGTCCCTGCTCCTCATCATCAATCCGTCTCTGCAAAGCCTGGGTACCTCAGCCTTCTTCGCCGTCTTGGTCGTCTTCATCGTGCCGCCGGCGGGTATTTTCTTCGTCTACCTGCTTGCTTCCCTGTCGCTGCTTTTCGGAATGTGTTTGGCCTGGGCTTGGGGGCTCATCATCATGAAGGCGGCCTATGCTGTGCGATCAGATGCCGACACCCAGAGCCAGCTCCAGGTGCTGCAACAACAGGCCGCCCAGGCTGCTGGTCAAAATGCCACTGTTCAGACCATCACAGCTCTTGTGCAGATCGAGGTCTTTAACGGCGCGATGCTGGACACGCGCATCACCGTCGTCTTCTATGTCTTGAGCTCCGTCTTCATCTACGCCATGTCTCGCATTCGGGGCAGCAACCCCAAGCTCCAGTTGACTCAACTTTTCGGTATCATCGTCATTGACGTCTTCCTCCTCATCGGACCGTTGCTGCCCCGATTCAATGGAGTATTGCCTCAAGTCCTGGTGAAGCCTGGCGCCATTGGCATAGGTCTCGGTACTGTCTGCAACCTGTTGTTTTTCCCGCAGTCCACCTCATATGCTGTGCTGCGCCAGATGGAGACGCTCCTTCGCGCAATGGAGGCTCCTCTGCATGCAACCGAGAAACGCTTTACTGATGAACCCACGCCTCTGCAGCAATTACATGCTGCCAAGGGCGCCATGATTGGACTGTACAAGGCCATGCAGCCAAATTTGGCTTTCCTACCTCTTGACTTTTCGCGCGGTCGATGGAGCGCAGACGATGTGAAGAATTTGCATGAGCCGGTTCGGTTAGCCATGCTTGCAAGTGTGTCTTTGCTTGATTTCCAAATCGCCGTATACGCAGCCGATGAAAAGGCCGAGAAATTAAGCCAAACTGACCTCGAAGAATCGAATGACCGGTCCACGAGTGATGAAAAGGATGATGATGGACTTACTCGGCAAAACTCATTTGAAAGCACGCGACTCCTTCGAGCGCTGACAACGCCCGAGGAGAGAGTAACTCGTGCCAAGATGGGCGTCGCCCTCCGCGATTCGACCGCCGAAATCCTTGAACTAAGCTCCAAGTCCGTCAAGCTGGCTGCCGATTGTGTCAACACCGTCAATACTCGACGGTGGTTCGGACACCCATCCCAGGAGGTATTTCAAGAGTCAGTTCGGGAGATGCAAGAGACACTGGCGGCATTAAAGGCAGCACGGATATCCTGCATCGCCAACACTACAGAGGCCGTCTTGAGCACGCATTCTGATCTGTTTGACGAGGACGGCAAATTGAAGGACAAAGACGCTCTTCGACCTCACTCACTTCACGGTATCGTCATTTGCATGGTTGTCGAAGAGCGCATCTTGACCACAGCCGCAGCGATAGACGCCCTTTTAGAAGCAGTCACGGAGCTTGCGAACAAGCGAACAAAACACCAAATCTGGCTGCCAAACCGTATGCAGTATGCCATGTCGTGGATCATTAGTGGAAACACGTCTATTCCTATCTCCGGCACCGCAGCTACTGACGATGACGATCCCGACGTGGTCAATGAAGAATCCAAGGAAGTGCGCCGCCGCCTTCGACTTATCCGAGGATACGAGTCTCCTCGTGGAAGAACTGCTCTTAGTCGGGCGGTCGTGGGCATTTATCAATGGCTCTTCAACCCGACGGGGATGTACGCGCTCCGCATGGTCATTGCAACGTTTGCGACTTCTATCCCCGCCGCTCTTCCGCACACGGCCGGGTTTTTCTACCGTGAAAAGGGCATATGGGCCGTCATCTCAGCGCAAACGTGTCTGCTGTTCTACATGTCCGACTTTACATTCTCCCTGGTGGCCCGAACCGTTGGAACAACTCTCGGCGGTCTTGTTGGTCTGGTGGTATGGTACGTTGGTTCTGGCAGCGGCCCAGGCAATCCGTATGGCCTGGCTGCAGCCATGGCTGTTGCCACTGTCATCTGCATGTGGCTGCGGTTATTCCTCCCGCCGTCATATTCGACGGCGACAGTTATGATTGGGGCCACATACATCCTCATCATCGGGTTTAGTTTCGATACGCACCACATCGTGCAGTATGGTTTACCGGGAATAGGCTACGAGGCATTTTGGAAACGTTTGGTCACCGTATTGATTGGGTTTTTTGCTGCTACAATCGTCCAGTTGTTCCCCAAGCCTCCCTCCGCCACCACTCATATCTCAAAGACTCTAGCCAACACAGTCCGAACTCTTTCAGACCACTACGCTTTGCTTTTATCGCACTGGAGCCGGACAGATCAGCATAGCCCCGTCGGAGCGGCAGCGGAACAACTCACCGTGGAGGTAGCAGAATCGCTCTTCTCGCTAAACGGCCCTCTTGCCTTGCTAAGCATTGACCTTAGCGTCAGCCCGTTGGACCAGGCGACTCTGCAAAAGGTCCAGGAGCAATGCCAGAACATCAACCAATCCCTCGGGAGACTGCTCTTCCTATCCGCGTCACTGTCTAAAGAACTGCAAGAGCGGCTGGTTCAAACGGTCGGTTTCTTGGATGATCGGTCTATTGGAAACATCATGGCCGTAATGAATATCATTGAGCAGTCACTGAGGAACGCTTCGCCTCTGCCAGAGAAGCTGCCAAATCCACTAGTCCGAACCTGCTTCGAGGCAGCATGGTTCGAGAAGCACCACAGGGCAGAGCTGAGCACCACTCTAGTGCGAGACGAGAATTACCGCCGATACTGCGTTGCTCTGTCGTCATACCTCAAGTTTTTGAAATCGATAGATGATTTGGTGGCAGCGCTGAAGCAAACACTCGGGGAATGCCACGTCATTCATCCTTGGGAAGATGAGGTTGTTTGAATATCTGTAGAGGAAGCTCTGGACTGCAACGGTGGCTTCTTTGTTTTAGGGGGCTTCTTTTTTTCTACTTTTCTTTTTTTGGTATAAACAATTACGCCTTAGAAAATATGATTATCAATAGAGCCTGCTTCTGGCTTGAGAAGAAAGTAATTCCAAGAGTTTTGGATATTCATAGAGCGAAGTTAATAGAGTTGACGTTTGATATTTATGGCATAAGTTTCCTTTTTGGAACACGCGCGTAGTGACCATCGAATTGAAGAGATGCTCATTAACCATGGTACTAGCTGCGCAAGAGTCATTACAGGTTAGAGAGCTCCGACTCCGATTAAAGTCAGAATCCACTTCTGTGAATACTGACAGAAAATTATTAATGACCATTATAATATAACAAGTTAAACGCGGCAGGAAAAGTTAGTCCTGGGATGCAGCCTACGATTTCTTAACCATAGCATAACAGTACAAGTCGACCATCTTCGTCGCATCCCGCATATCTTGCGTCCTCCAAAGCTTCACCAATTCCAAACCACTCTTGGCGAGAACACCACGGCTGGCTTTATTCTCCTCGACTGCAAAGCCGACCAAGCGTTCATTCACAGTACTACCCTCCACACAGCCAGCGTCAACAGTCTTTGCATCCACTCGCACCTCGCAGTCGACTCTAGGCATGTCCCACCACACCTGAAGAAAAGCCTTCAGAAACTCCGTGGCGTACCCTTTGCCCCAATGCTCTCGGAGAAGACTGTACCCGATGTCAGGCCAGCCTAATTGTCCTTGTCGCGCATAGACGCCACCACTGCCTATGAACTCTCCCGTCGTTCTGAGACATATGGCATACGCGCAGTTTTGCTCATTTTGACCTTGAATGCGTCTCTCTAGAAGGACTTTGGTCTTTGCAATATCTGTCTGTGGCTTTCCGGATGGCGACCAAGCGGCTACCTCTGGTTGTGACTGAAGTGCGAATAGTCCTTGAAGATCATCTGCTTTGAATTTCCGGAGAATAAGCCGGGGGGTCTGTATCTCCTCACGTCGGTACGGGGCCGAAGGCAGTGTCGTCTTGACTGTTAGCCATTCTAACACGGGAGGTTCAACCATGCTTCGAAGAGTTTGAACGCAATGTTAGAGTAATCAATTGAATGTCATCGATTAGGACGGGAAAAAAAAGAAGAGATTAGGGAGAGCTGACAAAAGTATAGAGATGAATTCTTTAAAACTCTCATCTATATATATTTAATTGACTTACAATATTAACAGCAACAGACCTGTCCAATGCGCGATTTACAATAATAATTAACTGCAGTGCCGACCTTCTTTCTTGAGGCTAACTCAGCTGCAGTTCTGGGTTTAAACAGCCGCTAAGAGGTTTAGGCGAAGTCACGACCATAGTTCAATCAACCAGTTGAGTCATAACCCACCTCACATGAACAATCTCTCCGTCGGCTGACCCGAAGCTGAAACCAAAGGAAGGGTGAAAGTCGGCACCTTGGATGGAAAGATCAAACAAGTGATGATAGTTTCGGGGGGGGATTAGTGACTTTTACTTGAAATTATCGTCTGAATAATCGCCTTGCGTTTTATTTCTACCTTAGAAGCGATGGTTGTGAATGGGTTTGTTGGGGGGGGGGCATTATTCATTCTATAATATCCAATATTTCATGAATGGTGAAACGCAGTTTCGCGACCAGATAGCTGGGGAAATAGCCATTCAGATCTTTTCTGGTATAATGAAATGAATTGGCATAGCATAAAAGCTACCTAAGTAGTCACGGGATCCGTATTCAAAGACAAGAACTAAGCAAACTACAAGTTCAATTCGACTAGCCTCCGCCGCAATCCCGGGTCCACACCCGGGATTGCGGCCCCACCTCGCCGACCCTACACTTACTCGACCAGAGCAATCAGAGGCGAGAATATATATTCAACTGAAGCTTAATTGCTGTTCCTCGCGTTCCGCAAATCGTGCTTGCAGACACGAACTGCTAGATCTAACGAGGATATCTCTTCCAAGTCATTATTCACACCTAGATAGTGAAGACTGGTTTGGCCGGGGCAAGTTCATGCATCATTCCCACGAAGAGTACTTAGACTTGAGATTCCCTAAGGATTTATGCTTAGAAATCCTATCCCTTCTTCGTCTGAGCAGTGTTCTATTTACGAATAAGGGGATTTTTTGCGGGACTATTAAGCGTTGCATTGTTTGAGTACTATGTCATATTATTACAGCTCCCCCAGCCCGGCTTGACATGACACTTATTATGTTCGTGTTTGTTGCGGGTTACTTCATTTTTGCATAAAATGCTGCACTTTCCCTTGGGGGATTTGACAATATCGCGTCGGGAAGCAAGTGGAGGAGGTTGTGCTTACTCTAAATACGGCCGATGCTATTCTTGGGCAAAGCCATCTTTGAAGCGTTTGCGACCGTCCAAGCTCTCCAGTTTCATCAAGCATCCTTTCTTATTGTGCTTTTTCCAATAAGATTTACTTGGGAAGACCGTGTCACAGGATTTACACTGAAAACTTGAATTCCTTTATTGAAGTATCCTCTTCTTGTTTTGGTTTCAGGTGCTCCTCAGATGTCATAGGATGTGATGGAATCGAGGACGGAGATCCGGCATCCGAATGAACTGGAGAAGCAGGCCGAGGCTCTTCTTTAACGATGGTTTCCGTCTCCGACTTCCATTTATCAATCTGTTCATATGATCGCCCTTCTATATCCTCACTCGCAATAGAAGACGTCTCGATCCCCAGATGATGTTGGATTCGCCTAAGCCCTATTGCACCATTCCGACTAGCAACACTACAAATAACACCCATCAGCAACATACAATCATCCACAAGTATGATAATACCTCAGCTTATAGATTCACACTAGTGATCTCCAGTGTCAGGTTCTGTTTCCAATATCGCTGTCTAGGTATTCAACAAAAGCACTTCACTCTACTTAAATCCGAAGCGCGAACCCACTCCATGTCTGCAACCCGCTGCTCGTCTTGACAAACCAGGTCGATTAACTTGTGAAGTTCATTTGAAGCATTTTCGCAGCTGGCTATCGGCCCTGTGACGAACTTGTGTGTTTTCAGCTCGTCAGGCCTAGTTCATAAAGTAGCACTTCGATGTAAGTGAGGTCCGAGAGAGGGAGGAGACGCAGCGCGGGGCGCGACAGACGGTTTCGACATGGTTTTTTTTTTTTTTGGTGACGCTGATGTCTTTTAAAGTTGTCACGGCCAAGCTGGTGATGCTAAAAGGGTCTGCATCGGGCATGTCATGAGCCATTCGCTTCCACCGAGATAGTAGTATCATCAGCTTAGACGTGCCGGCCAAGTCTCATATCTCGGTCCCTACAGCCTCTTTGTCAACCCAGTCTTCAGCGTAACTGGCATTAAAATCAGATATCCAGGCATTGCTATAACTATCGATTATAACATTGTCTGCGTTGATGTCTTTTTAGATTATGTCATTCTTATGCAGCGCAGACAAGGCGGGCTCGAGCTGGTTAATCCACTATCTTCTGCTTGAAGGCGGAGGCTCGTCATGGCCACCTAGAATCACTCTTGTAGACAATGGCAGGTTGCCAAACTCTACATAGGTCAATAACATCTCAGGTATAATATCACAGCCGTCCGTCACGATTTTATACATGTGACAGAGTTTCAATTGAGAAGTCAAGTTTTGAGAGTCCAGTTTTAGACCACATGCGTGGATCTTCTCATATAGTTTAGTCTCCTAGGTACTCTTTACAAAATTGTAGCAAGGCTTAAAGAAGAATCCATCAGACTGTTATCGATGAGAACCTTCCTTAAAGGCTTGAACATCGTGTTGTGGTAATCCAGGTTACTTATGATTCTAGCCGGATCGTATAACATGTACTCGTCGATGGTGACCGATATGGCCTACATGTAGACGCTTGCAGTTGACCGTGATGCCATATCTTTTTTAACCGCTTGCTCTGTAAAACTCATGTTTGCAAGACATTGACAATGAGCAACACCAGCTGCCATCCCACCTGGTAGGCTAAAAAGACGGTAGTCGTCAAATATCGGAGCATAGTCGTGCAACTTGAAGGTCCCTCATTCCCATACATAGCATACAGCTCGCCGCCCTATGTCTAGCCACAAGCAGAAGCCAGATGTCGTCGTCGCGGAGAATTATAGCGACAGCCGAAGACTGATTGCCTCAGCATTGCATAAAGGCCATCCAGCGAGTGTTGTCTCACGGTATTCGGGCCAACCCTCACCACCCACGCAAACGTTATCATCCCTTGTTCAACATGTTGTCTCACCAGATCGTCCACTCACATCGCGTGCCTCACAACAGAGTTTGACATCAAAAACAAGCATCAGCCACCACATCCCTAACGGCAGGCTCGGATACGCACCACGGCAGTCAATCATAAGAGGGAAGAGGGGGAAGAGAAGAGGGGAGAGGGGGGAGGGGGGGGGGGGGGGCACATTTGTAATAGCAAGTTTGTTGCTTCCAGACACATGCAAACCACCGCCACCGCAACAGAGGCGACAACGGAGCATCGTAGATGGTGCTCCGATTCTTGCCGCTTTCCCCCTGCACTTGGCAGAGAGCGGCAGCGTGGGGGAACGATAAGAGATTGCGCCACGATGAGATTTGGGGGTGGTGTTGGAGTTGGATGGTATGTTGACGTTACGAAGGCGATGCGTTTTCTGGAGCTTTCACCCCGCGAAATATGTACGTCGAGTGTCTGAGACAGTGGGAGTCATGGACATCATGATAGCATAGGTGGCATCGAAGTGCACAAAACCCAATACGTGACGTGGGAGGGGTTCAGGAGACATCGGTTCGAGGGAGATGCTATCATCTATCATTACTTCCCAAGGTTGCAGGTGAGGCTGGCGATGCATCGGCACCTCTAATGCAGGAGCCTTGCCTCCGCAGAGATCTCGCATGTATAGTCCAGGAACCTGACAAACCGGGAGGAAAACTCGGAGCTCGTATCACAGGGATACCTCTTTTCTGCCCTGCCGTCATTGAGGTGGTGGTGGTGGTGGACTGACTGGGTTGACGTGGAGTTGTCGGCGCATAATTCCCAGAAGCCATATCATATCCAGAGCAGGTGACAAACCAATACTTCAATGTTTCCCTCCACCACACATTCATTTACGCTCGTAGAATAACTCGCGTAACCGCAACAAGCAATATAAAAAAGAAACGGGACCCAAAATAGCGCATTTGTTTCTTTTTCTCCCGGCCATGTTTGTCCGCCATGAACACTTTACCGGCCTGCCCTGCAGGTGTGTTGCGGCGCTCACCCGCCCACTACGTCGACGCAAGGGAGAGAGTGAGTGACAAGACAAGGCCGTCGATCCCGATCGGACAGCGCTCTCGCAGCGGTGCTCGATGTTGTAGGAAAAGAAACAAGATGAGCGGGCTCGTCTTGTTTGTGTATGTTTTTTTTTTTTTCCCCTTCGTAGCCTCTCTACACTTTCATGAGCGTCATCCTTTTGCTGTCTGCTTGTTCTGTGCGTTTTTGGCATCTCGATCATGAGCTTTGCGGCGCGTCATCGATCTAGTCTGCTGCTGCCGCGATGCCTCGTCCATTATCGGTTCTCGTCGTGATGGCAGTGATGCCGCTCTGTTTGAGCAAGAAGCTTGGTGCCGCAAATGCTGTCTCTCTGGTCAACCTGCATCCTGAGTTGACTAAATTGCCGTTATGTGCCGTGAGTCTGTCTGCGTCTGTGCAACACCATCCATCCAGACTAGATCTAGGCGGTGATGTTTCCTGGCCAACTTACATCCAAGTTTCCCAAGTAAAGCTTCTTCAAGACTAACTCATTGTGTGTCATAGTATAATTGCCTGCCACTGACTTGTGGCGAGTCGGGTCTATCGTGTTTGTGTCACAATTCCACCCGTCGAGCCACCGACACGGCCTGCCTTCACGCTCACTGCGTCTTCTCAGATGCTCTATGTAAATACCGGGCACCTCAATCCCATCACCTTTGCAAAACAAAACAAAAAAACCACTAAGCTTACAATGCCATGTGACCAGATACAAAGAATCTCACCGAAACAATATGCGACGCTCCGGTGAGAAATCGAGCCAACCGCTTCAAGGCCATGTCCCTTGCCCTCGGCGTGACCACCGTAGTCATTGCAGTGATGCGCCTCTTCTCCAAGAGCCTCTTCAGCACTAGGCATGGCTTCGGCCCGGACGACTGGGCAATCGTGGCAGCAGGAATCATCGGCATACCAGCAATAGCCGTAGAAGTATTTGGTCTAAGCGACCACGGACTGGGCAAGGACGTATGGACGCTGGAACCGGGCACCGTTCCTGTCTTTGCGCGATACTTTTATGTCATGGAGATTATGTATTTGGTCCTGATGACGTTGGTAAAGCTGAGCCTCTCGCTGTTTTATCTTGATCTATTTCCTGGGAAGACATTCCGGAGGCTAGTCCTAGGGACCATCGCCTTCCATGTCGCGTTTGGATTCACTTTCGTGGTGAAGTCCTTGGTGCAGTGTATGCCCTTGAATTACACTTGGACGCAGTTCAGCGATGGCAAGCCTCCTGGCGGGCACTGCATCAATATGAATGCTTCTGGCTGGGCCAATGCCATCATCAACGTGGTCGTGGACTTCTGGCTAATAGCCATTCCCCTCACCCAACTGCGGAAGCTTGATCTTCACTGGAAGAAGAAGCTTGCCGCCTCTATTATGTTCCTGACTGGGGCAATGTGAGTACTCCGGCGCATCTGGTCCTCTAGACAAAACGAAACAAAAACAAAACATAGGCTAATACTGCAACACAGCGTCACTCTCGTGTCCATCCTACGGCTGCGATCTCTCATTCACTTTGCCAACTCGAACAATCCGACCTGGGATCAATGGGACATCGCATGGTGGTCCAGCATCGAAGTCAATGTTGGCATTATTTGCACATGCCTCCCCTCGCTGAGACTCATTCTAGCGCACATCTTCCCACGCACATTTGGTGCGAATTTGGGTCTGCCGATGCAGAAGGGCCCTCATATGATGGAACAACGCGACAACATGCCTATTCACATTGATATAGAGCAAGTTGAGCTGTGCAATGACCACTCCTTGGGCGAAAGACCAAGGACAAAGAACAGTGGCTCTACTGTTAGTGAAGAGGGGGTGGCTGCAGAGCAGCCCCATTCTGCTCTAAATTAGATCGGAGTGATGAATTATATCATAAAAACGAGGCAGAATGCTGATGTACCTATTCACGACAATATGGGAGGATTTATCGTATTATAGTCATTATTGGGTGGATATAGGAGTCTGGAGCAAAACTGTATATGTAAAGAACTTAGGCATGAGAAATTGGAAATTGGAAACTGTTCTTTCCGGGCTGGAATTAGGAATTCAGATTATATGCAATCTAAGTGTGGTGTTGTATATGTCATTATTGATGCTAGCATCAGAAATAGTGCGTGATTGATGATCTCTTCAAGGCCTGGCCTTCGGAAACATCAAGTCGTCTCATGTGGTTTCTATTTAGGAATACGCATGTACTCAGATCTCAATGAAGCTACTTGACCAGAGAACACAAAAAAAAGGAGACTGGGATGTGCATTAACTGCACAAACGGGTTCACTACCCGGCACAAACATGGTCGTGTCTCAAAAGCTGGATCTCCATAAGTTATCACGCCACTGTTTGGGATTCATAGCTTCAAATACGTACGGTTCCCCAGTAAGAGCTGATTCAATCTTGGTTAGTTACAAGGAATATGTAGGACCCATGATATATCGAGCAGAAATCTTGTTTGTTCTTTTCTCACGACCTTGGCATGACGCGACCATCAACCTCTAAATTGTCAATATCGCGTCTCGTAAGACGAGAGTCATGTCCTTGAATTTCAGAAAACGAAGAATAATTCCTCGTAGAAGATAAACCAAATCATCACTCCATCTAATTTCTCAGTTAACTTAGAGAGAGTGAGAAAGCTTGGATGGTTTGTACATAGATAGTAAAACTATCAGATCCATGACCTTAGCTCCAAAAGATGCAGCAGAAAGCTTGCGCTGACTAACCCAACTCACCCAATCACAGTCAGCAGTCCTGTGAATTGCCGCACCCTGGACGCGACATCCACGTCATCTACCGCGAAGCAATCATTCCTACACCACATAAACGCCCAAGCTAGAGTAGCATTGCATCCAAAGAAGTCCATCATGATTACGCCTTGAAATATTTTTTTCTCGATATATTTTTCCCCTCTACTTTTTCTTACCTCCCTTTTCAAGAGATTTCCCCCCTCGCATTGCACGTCTTCCTTCTTTGTCATTCATTAATCATAAAGTTTCTAGACTCCTTAGATCAGGGGTAAGGTTGCAACGCTTGCATCGTCACACCATCCAAAAACCACCATTTGTCAACATCCAATGGCTCTGCGAAAACCCAGTTAATTATCTAACCATACATCTACCTCAACGTCATCCGAAGCCATGCCTCGTCAGCGGCCTCCTACGACAGGCTACGAACGCCTTGCGCAGGCAGATCTCAGCGACGATTCCGACAACGAATTGCTTGCCGAATCAACCGCCTCCCTTCAGTCGTCTTCAGCGCCACGTTTCGCCTCCATCACTCGCCCTCGGCATCATTCAAGCGTTACCAGCCCCAAGCTAGGACCCTCAAGACCTAAATTTCATAGACGCGTGGGAAGCAATGGCGGTGTTGACATCAAGGCCATCAACGCCCGGCTGGAGCGCTGGGCTGAAGAGATTGCTGCCAAGTTTAAACGGAAGGGCAGGAACAGTACAGGAGAGGAGGAGCGCTTGGAAATACACCACTCGGTATTCCAACCTCCTGAGGGGGTGCGGCCCATAACACCCGAAGGTTTGGCACAGCCTCAACCGAGTGCGATGACAAAGGCAGAATTTGAGGCTGTGGTGGAAGGCGTTCGACAAGCGATTCGACAAGAGGTTCACCCAAGCATGATCTCGCAAGGAAGCTCTGGTAGTTACTTTGCCCGTGATCCAGACGGTAAGATCGTCGGAGTTTTCAAGCCCAAGGATGAAGAGCCCTATGCTGCAGGAAATCCCAAATGGAACAAGTGGATTCACCGCAACTTGTTTCCATGCTTCTTTGGACGAGCCTGGTGAGTCGATTGTATGCTAGCAACACGGTGATGACCTCTGAACTGACTCTGCCTAGCCTGATCCCCAACCTTTCCTACGTGAGCGAGGCAGCGGCCTACGTTTTGGACAGCCAACTACGAACACATCTCGTCCCATACACTGACGTCGTTTACCTTTCATCAAAGTCATTCCATTATCCCTTTTGGGATCGACGGAAATTCCACAGAAAGAGGAGACCTCTTCCAGCCAAGCCAGGCAGTTTCCAGGTATTTCTCAAGGGCTTCAAGGATGCCAATGTGTTCCTCCGGGAGCATCCTTGGCCAGATCAGTACTGGTCAGGATTCCGATCCAATGATCCCCAAAGAAAGAAGAAGAGGCGATGGACAGAAAACTGCCGGCCGTCCACCGCTGCATCAATGGATGATGCAGGCTCTAGCGATGAGGAACACAATGACGCTGGAGAGCTCCCTTCTGGAGAAAACCGTTTTGTATGGAACGAGGCGTTGAAGCAATCATTCCGTGAGGAACTAGAGAAGCTCGTGATTTTGGACTACATTATGAGAAATACGGATCGTGGCTTGGATAATTGGATGGTTAAAGTTGATTGGGAGACGAATACTGTTTCATTGGTCTCGGATCCCATTCAAGTTAACATGGATCCCGTCTCAGAGGAGGAGGAAGAAAGAGAACAAGGTCCACGACCAGTAGATCCCATGCAAATGCCCCCTCGAGCAACCAGGGCGTCGTATCCTTATAAACGTCAGAAACCGATGAATGCATCGACATCAAGCAAAAGAAACGGACCGGCAATGTCACTGGGTGCTATTGACAATTCACTCTCATGGCCTTGGAAGCACCCAGATGCTTGGAGAAGGTAATTTGATAACTTCGTGACAATTCACCAACTATTGCTGACGGATTGCGTATCTAGTTTCCCCTTCGGTTGGCTCTTCCTCCCTGTTGACCTTATTGGCCGACCGTTTTCACAAAAGACTCGAGATCACTTTTTACCTCTACTCACGTCTACGGCATGGTGGAGCGAGACCCAAATGGCTTTGAAAAGA
This sequence comes from Sphaerostilbella broomeana, assembly GCA_930272545.1. NCBI lineage: Eukaryota > Fungi > Ascomycota > Sordariomycetes > Hypocreales > Hypocreaceae > Sphaerostilbella > Sphaerostilbella broomeana. The sequence continues at coordinate 345,840 of CAKNET010000008.1, forward strand.
GTGTTCCAGATGGATGAAGATTTCCAAGAGCGAATGTTTGCCAAACAAATTGCTGTTATGAAAGGCCAGGCCTGGAACGTTGTGGAGGCGCTCAAGTCGTCTGATCATGGTCCCCTTGAGTTGACTCGGCGAGCCAAGGTGTGCGTCTGGGACGATTTGGTCGATGTGCCGGTTGCAGTGCCTCTGCGCGTGACTTCTTCAGAGATGCGACGCAGCAGCATCACACAGCAAAGACAGTCCATGGATGAGGCTGACATTACTGGCTCTGCCCCAGCCAGTCATGTTCCTGTAGAAGACCTCCTTGGTCTTGCATCTGCACCTGCTGACATGCCACATCCAGGCCGCTTTGAGATCTCCAGTCCTGTAGACGAAAGCGCATTGTCGCTGGACGAGAGTTCGATGAATGGCTCGGGTGTTCTTGGCATGCCGCGCTTGCAGAAAAAGCTGTCTGCCGAATCCCAGCCTGAGCAGTTAGCTGGTAACACAGCGGCCAGCTACCAAGGCCCAACTCGTACACTAAACATGTACGAACCGGTGCGCCATCAACATCAACGCAAGCAGCAGCGGCGGTACTCATATGCCACCCCGGCAGCACGACAGCACAGTAGCAGCATCGCTCAACAGCTCTACGGCGTCGACCACATTCCTGGTACAGATGATGACGATGAAGGGGATCTCGGCTATGCCGCAGCGGAGGGACAGATGGGACACCGGCGCAAGGTCATTGTGGAGCGACTTGAGGCCGTGAAAAGCAGGAACCCAGTCTTCACATGGTGCTAACCAGGCAACTATGATGGCGTCCCGCATCTCTGTTAATTGCGGCTGGTGGACCTTGTTGAAATGAACGAGGCGGCCCACTGACCGAATGACCGAATGACTGATTGTCAGCATCGTAATCAAAAGCACGGCAGTCTGGAACCCTAGGTGGAACCCCGTCTGGACTGGGCCCGTTCTGTCGGTATCAGTGCAACTGTAACGATGCTGAGCGATTACAACAATCTCACTACGCAGGCTATCCTCCGTTAATTTCCCCATGTGACCACTGCTGCAGCTCGCTGTGCCGACGTCATCAAATTCGAGTTAAGACTGGTCCAAGGAGTTAGCTAAAGGATTTGGCCGATATTTTCTCAAGTCGCAGCAGCAGTGGCCCTTGTACGGGGATGACGATGGATTTTAGGGTCAAGACTTAACAGGACGATGAATGTCCTTGTTTATTTGGCGGAAACAGCGCTCCCAACAAACTTCCCAAATTAGGGACGCTGGAGATGTGCGAGGCTAAGTGGGGTAAAGAAAACAACGCATCTATCCACGACCTTTGGCGCAGCAGACCAGGGTCTCTATTTTATCAAGCTGGAAACCTGTGAGCTAGCGCCCGACCTACCCCGATTTCCGTCGGTGGTTTCGACTTCAGCCAGTTCTCATCTATCAGAATGTTGAACAGACGACTGCATGATTCTGGGTGGGTTGGCTGGAACGCGTTCAGGAGCGGAAGCGGTGAAATTTTATAGAAAGGGCCTATCATGTTGTTAGGTGAGACTGGCCATTTCCGGTGTCAAATCATCTCTATGTGTCCTCAGACTTACTACAGTAGAGGTAGTGACTTGGATCTGCCATTTATTATTCAACTCTGCTTGTTTTCCTTTGCATGATTAGATGTCTCTTTCTTTATTGCAACGCAACTGCGGATAAGCTGGGGGCGGGAGAGCTGAATACTACCTTGAACGGCGCTAATAGATGCCGGATCAGGGAACGGAAGGATCGAGCCTTTGTATTGAAACTCAAAGGAAGACTAGGGTCAAATACCAATTAGCATTGTAGTAGAGCAGGGAAATAGTCATACCACTTCGTATGTATGCAATGCCTCACGCTGAAATTATCCACTTTACTTGGCTATATGCATGATAGTTCGCCATGTCGAATGGCCCGTCCGCTTCGGCTAAAATGATTTGGGCATGTGCGCACTGGCATATAGACCTGGCGCTGAGGTCTGAGGGGAAGGCTAAGTAATTTTCTTCAAACCTCGGTGTTCCAAGGCTGGTGAGTTGGTAGGGCGCCGCTAAATTTTATCTTTCTCGCTGGCATCTATACGTTCTAATTTCCACTCTATGTATGATCAGTCTCATGCTTAGCCAAAGTTGATTCCTATTCCACGGAGCAATTATACCCTCACGTTCATATAACTCCTCTATGTCTCGCAACATCAGCAAGCAGAAAGCGAACCCGACACTCTGGTTCCAGTTCCCGAGGGCTTGGGTCGGCAAAAAGGGGGCTAGGACAGGGTTACCCCTGCAGCGGTTCCGCCCATGGCGCCGTGCGCCCGTCCCAGCACTAGCAAGCCTCCCATGCCATGACCACTCATTGACATGATCTTGACCAAAAAACAAATGAGCGAACTCGGCTGATCAGGAACACAAATCTTCCCATTCCTTTCTTGGAAGCTCGTTGGGTTGTGTTTCGGTTCGGATTCGTTCATTCGCTTGCCAAAAAAATTCTCATCGGTCTCGAGGACCAACAGAGAGTTTGATAACATAATCCCTGCTCTTCTTTTCCATTCAAAAGAGGGAGTAAAATCAAACGTATGTATGTAGGATCCAGCTGTGTAAAGTGGATCCTCGTGGAGAAACACCGCGGGGCATGCCTTAACGTGGCCTATATAGCCGTTCCCCATTGATTCCAAATCCTCCGAGCCTTTTCATGTGTTTCTGTTTGATGCTTGAAGATTATGTAATTTTTTCTTTATCTGCAGACGACATTTGCGATGCAGTTCGATTAGAATGCTTTACCCCCTCTATCATATTACAGACTAGATGACTCTCCAGAGACTGGTCGTTACTGTGTGCTAGGGAAAGATGTTGAGCAATCGCTGGCAGTTTTGGAGCCAGGCTTTGGCGCAAGCGGGGTTCAATTTTGATACCTTGGACAGGTAATAGTCTCCTTAGCGACCCTTTTCATCTCCCTTCTGCAAACAATCTTAGGTGCATACTCGTTGGTTCGCTGACACTTCGGTAGGATCGTAGCATCGTTAGCAGATCCTCTGCCAAGGTTAGTACTGTCTTAACATACGATGGTAGATATGGTATAATACCATGCCAAGTAAAATGTCATTCGATCAAGCTAGATATGTCCTCGATCCCGTGTCTTCAAAGCCTAATCAACGTTGACGTTACCAAGGACAAAAGGAGGCGAGTCAAACTGTTCAAGTATTTGTACTATTGCACCAGAACACATCGAGAGCGGTTTCCTTGCGACTGAATTCTCTGGAATTAACGTCAACTCTTTTCATGGGTAGCCAACTTGTCACTCCGTGGGGGCGGAGTGGCAAGGTCTGCACAACCCGCCAAGTAGCTTCTCCTCACCCTGCTACTGTCTCCTGATTCGACACTCCTAGCGCCTAGGCCGTATGTCGAGGTCGCCTTGGGTCCTCATAAGCTGTTGCCATGTACATCATTTAGTAACACGATCCATTTTTCCAATATAGCGAATCCTCCAATGGTCTATATCCCCTGAGGCTGGAGGGATTACTGGCCGTCTATGCCGCTTTGTGGCGAGCATCTGAATTGTTCCCGTTTGACAGGATTCTCTTCACAGTCCACAAACACAAATGAGGCGTCTTCTCGTCTGCTCACATCGAACGGCAAAGTTAGAATTAAGCATTTCTATAGGCCCCAACTGACATGTCAAAGTCGGGATCTACATTGGCTCTGAGACGCACCGCGGGGCCATGGCGCGACCTCGGGGCCTCACATCTAGTAAGTGCCAACGTGGCAGCGACTTGTTGTGCTTTCGAGCAGCCCCTGCAATTAAGGATTACCTCCCTAGCACGAGCACTGCATGACAATGGACCTCCAGTGGAGTTAAAAGGCGACACACCATAGGCGGTGAATCACTTCCTGCAGGACGTTGGGCTAAGCACAGGTCTGTTTTGAACACAGCTATTTCTTTGTTCAAGGCAACTTTCCCTTGCTCCGTCAATATGCGTGTGTTGACCATCATGACCAAGTTTCTGTTGCGCATTACTGGCTGTTAAGAGCATTTCTACAAGCTTGGTCCTCGTCTGTGGATCCGATCCATATGGGTCAACCCCTTTTAGGGAACTGCCGCCCAGGTAGCTGATTCCTCGGTGTCGTGAAATTTGGCGGGCAGTGTATGATCGTGGCAGTTTCGCTGGTTTGTTGGCCTCAACCACCGGCCCGTCGAATTTTCAATGACGAAGTTTGGAGGCTTGGATGTCAGCGTGTTCTGATCAACGGCTATACCGGGTATTTTTTTCTGCCAAGTTTGATTCTCCGACGCTAGCTGGACTTCCCACAATGACCTGCCTCAAAAGACTTGTTACTCCCTGGACTAGCGTAGCTTTCTGTGAATGAACCAATGCTTTGACTTTCGAATACAAAATCGTCTGAGAAGGGTCTTTAGACTTCTAGTGCGAACTCTGTCAAATGTCATAGAACTGTTTTAGTTGTTCCCATGGTCGAGCCCAACAATAAGTCATCACAAGTTCAATGAGATAGCCTTCGTGAAGTGCTACTTGCTCAGTAACATGCTTGGTAGCACATAAGCGGCCGGACTATTTGCCACTCTTGAGATAATATTCATGCAGCCAATGCAATAATAAAACCTCAGTATTGGTTGGGCGCCAAGTCATGCTCATTGTCTGAATGATGATAGCCTGCCAGCATCAAATGCTTGATTCAAATCAATGGTTGGAAGTCTTCTACCTCATTGTTATGGGAGTCAAACATTACGCTTTCAGGACAACTTCTTATGGGGCCATAGAGAATGTTCGTTCTTAGAGCCTCGCAGAACTTGGACAGACGGCCTTGAAACCTTCTCCGTGAAGGGGGCGCACAAATCTTAGCTTTCTAGTATTTGCGCTTTTTCAAGATATGTTCTAGTACCCGCCAGATTTGGGCAGTTATCTAGAGTCAGGACCAGTGCATTCAATCGGTATTGAAGAGATTTGTCGCAGCGGCGGCGGCCTGGGACGTGATAACATGCTCAGTCTCATTATCCCAGACCCCCAGCGGATCCCTCATGCGTCATTGCGCAAGTAGACTAGCTGACCTCGTCGCCTCTTTTGGTACCCCTGACCTAACATCTGGGCTCACAGCTGAGGCAGGATAGGTAGCCCGCAAACGTCGTAGATAATTCTCTCCTAAAAGATCGGCAAAATTTTGCGGAAAATAAACACGAGCTGAAGGGGGAACACTACGAAACGTTTGCAACCAATATTACGATTCAACATCGAAAAATATGCCTTGCTGGTTAAGACGAGGGAATAAGCGACTCTCCTATCCCGAAAGGTCAGCTGCCGGATAACAAGGAGAGTCTGCATGCCTAACCGTTCCCTTGGTGCTATAGAGAGAGCTCTTGTGGTGTAAGAGGGGCTCGTATATGTGTGGGCTGGGGCCACGCCTCGGGTACCACATGACTACTCAAGCCTGAATACATAGCGCCTCATCCAAGCCCAGGCTGTCAAGTACCGACCGAGCAGTTTTTGTGCCGCTATTGATAATAATCTCGATAGATATCCCAATCTTCAAATAAGTCCCTGCATTTTCTTAGTATTTTGGATCTTCTTTTTTTTTCTACTTTTAGCGTACCGCTACCGGTTTTGGGTTTGAAGATGGACCCAGGGTTAGAAACACCAGCCATTGCCCCTGAGCAAAGCTAACGACTGTATTTGCTAACGAATTTTCTAGAGATGGAACTGTTCCTCTGGACGATACATATACAGAGACAGTTGAATACTGTGGCCGGAGTTATCAGCATTATGCCTTAACCAATAGTACATACTTCGCGCCCGTAGATGAGGTATGGTGATGCCACGACAAGATCCGCAGCTTCTTGTCCGGCCGATAAATCTGACAGTTGTGCATAGGAGGAAATGGCGCGCCTAGGAGAAATGCATGCAGTTCTTTGTAAGGTTTTTGATAATCGGTTGATATTCCCTCCAGTGAGCAGACCAGGGACGATTCTTGAATGTGGCTATGGTGCTGCAGACTGGGCTGTCGATGCTGCAGTACAATATCCAGACACAGAGGTACGTATTTGAACTCTAGTATGTCAATTTGTACTGCCGTATTTTTTTTGGTCTTTGGGCCTCAATGTCAGGATGGCGAATGATCTTTAAATCAAACCTGTCCCTTGTAAGGTCATGATTAACGTGGTCGAAGCTGTGGGTTCAACTCAGAAAAGCCAGCTTCGAGTCGGAAGACTTCCCGAATCCCTGGAATTCCGAGTCGTCAATTCGAGCCATAATCGTTTTGGACTATAAAGAATTTTTCTACCGTGGTGAACAAGAGTTGACTAATAATCAAATGATATGCAGGTTATAGGAGTGGACATTAGTCCACACATGATTCCAGATGAGACACCCGACAATCTGGATCTGCAGGTAGATGACTTAAATGGAGAGTAAGTATTTCAACTCAGGGAACAACTGTTCCCAATGGCCGATAGAGTAAAGGTAACAACTAAAATGACTGACCTATTTCAGTTTTACGTTTCCCTCCAATTATTTCGACATCGTGCACAGTCAGATGATGGCGGGTGGAATCCATGCGAACCGATGGCGAAGTTACCTGCGAGACATATATCGAGTCGTCCGGCCCGGTGGTTGGTGCCAGATGGTTGAGATATACTTCAATGCTCAGTCTGATAACGGAACACTTTCTAGAGGTTCGTGCCATATTCTCCTCGCCTATATTTATTCAAAAGAAAAATTCTTTTGTTGACTTGGCTAGATCATGCGTTATCGAGATGGTCGAGCGGATACCTCGAATCGATGCATCCCCATAAGGATCCCCGAGCAGCTCTACGTCTAGCCGAGTGGATGAGGAGTGCCGGATTCACTGATATCGAGTCAAAGCTTTTGACACTGCCTATGTGTCCATGGTCGAATGGTAATCCGCATCCTTGAACTCTGAGCAAAGCGTGGACTAACAGCGGGATTGCAAAAAGATGCTCGTGATAGTGAAATTGGTGCTGCTAATAGAGATAATGTGAGCCAGCTACTATACTCGTTGGGGCTTTATCCGTTCACACATATGAGGCAGTGGGTTGAGCCCCCTATTTCCAGCCTTGCGCTTGCCGTTACGTGACACTGACAAGGCCAGAATGCCTTTAGAAGATTTCCAACTGTTGGTGGCCCAAGCAAGGAGTGAAGCCAACAACCCGGCGTTTAAGGTAAGAGAATTCAGCTCGAACAAGCATGGTTGGTGAGGTTTGGTTTTCCTTTACTAATTCGAGAATCAATATCATGTTCACAGGCCTACTTCCCATTGTAAGTTACGACGACTTTGAAAATCGAAAACTACAAAACGGTAAAACTCACACATATAGATACGTGTTCATAGGACGCAAGCCCCGCCGATAAACACCGACTGGTATATTGTCCGACTAGCGACGAGTTGATGGTAAAAGTAGAGGAACTTTGGTTTATCATTATCACCGTGCCCGCCAATGGAACATGGCGGACAAGGGGGATTGTATTGGCGAGAGTTCATTGGTCCATATTCCTAGACTTTACCGAATCCCTTTCAGGCCATGTGGAGGATGGATGTTTTCAATCGGCGTTTACTAGACGAGGGCATCTTTGAATACCGGAAGAGCTAGTTGGTTGAGAGGCTGAAAAGTATGGGTAAGAAGAAAGACGAGAGAAGGAGGTAGATTGTCGTTGAAAGAAGGTTTGAAGGAGGGGGCGAGGGAGTGGAACTTGAGATGGTAGGCAGTAGCGCCTGGCATCTGGTACCTGCCTTAGCCACAAGCGGGCGGTGCGCAGCCGGATCCCTCGAGACAGTTCCGCAAATCGGCTGTCATAGTTGGCGCATTGGCTTAGTCTGCAAGCTTCTGCATCATCTTTGGGATGGAAGATGGATGGTCGGACCAAGACTTTGCGTGGAAAAGGTTCTACAGACGCTGAATCCTGACGAGGCCCGTAACCGGAACAGCAAGTGTTGGGGATCAATATTATTGGTCCTGCTGTTGGCTACTGCTTTCTGTTGATGCGAGATGCAAGAATCGAGATCCTCCTCTGCTAGCCATTCCACCATAAACTTATTAACTTCGCGAGTGTGATTGATGAACCAGGCGATTAATTGACAAGCTGCTAATGCTCAACAGGTTCTGCAACAAAGGCATTTTGCGCAAGGTTCATTCTACACATGCCTGCCACGCTGTATCGAGGCGCAAAAGACGTGTCGCGCCCCATGCCACGACACAGAAGACTCAGCGCTGCAAGGGAACGACCATGTGATCCATTACGTGACCAAACGCGGCTCCTAGGCATTGCATGGGCCCTGACGAGAGCAATTACAGATATTCTACTTCTTCTTCGCTACACATGATATTATTTACCGTCCCCGCCTCCACGTCCGGCACCACCATCTGAGGGCCAGAATTGTTGTCAAGCCATGGAAGTCATCTCGCCTCACTATGTCGAGACAACTAGAAGCTGATAAAAGGAGAACTAAGACCACTGGTCGATGGACATCGTTGCGACTGGATCAGCTACGAGATAAGAGATGCATAACCGAACCAGCCAAGGAGATAGAGGGCTAACATTTCCGCTTCCATCTTGCAGAACCCACTTCCGCCCAGCCATCAGTCCATTAGGCTCCAAGTATTGATTCCTTGCCTCCTCTTACGGGTTGACTTATGTATTTGTGCATGTCTGCCTAAGACGAAATCTAACTGTCTTGAATAGAGAACGCGCTACTATACGCAGATACTGCGAAAAATATAGCACAGCTGCCAAAATTGGAAAGACATGATTGGATGGGAGCACCAACACGGGTTACTTCAGGGGAAGACCAGGGTCGATTGAGGCAGATTGGCAACTCAGGCGATCAGATTGAAAACAACAGCACCATCCCCCGAGTCAACTACTACTACTACTCTAGGCGCTCGCCAAAGCTTTCAATTCGACGTGACCGCATTCCATATAGGCTTTCGGAGCGACATCTATCAAGCTGTATTGCTCCGCTCATAGCCGATCTATTACCAGGACATATGGAGATGCATACCGCTTAAAAAAGGCCTCAAGATATGTGCCTTGCGCAGCTCAGGAGTCGGCATATCTGCCCTCAGATCGTCAAGCCCAGGCCTCGGGAGCGCGTCCCGGATGATGATCCTTGTTAATGCGTGGCCGCCCTGAAAGCGCCATCAATCGGTCAGGTGATATAGTGCCCGTTAGCTGAGGGGTGTGTAGGTTTGTTTTGCCAGCCTTTTGCAAGCTCCCGATGACATGAGCCAGTGTGTCATCTTCTGCCAGATGACGAAGGGACAACATAAAAATAATGGTATATATTTAAATATATACATTTGGTAGGGCGAGACTTCTACGTATCAGACCCTTCAATAGCTCTGAACGAAGATGAAGTTGCTGTTGATGTTGTGGTGTGAACAAGCCCCACTGCAGTTGCCAACACTGTATTGAGCTCGGCAATTTTCGCCCACTACCTGCAAAGCCGAACTTCACATTTCCGCATCGCTTGATCAGCAATTACAACTGCCATCTACTGTCCATTGCCATTTCTCCAACCAAATGGCCACCCCCAAATCTACAGCGCAGCTTCTTACGGCATTGCGCTGTGCGCGACAAACCCAGCTGCGTTTCTACAGGCCGCAATTCGTATCAATAGCCGCCACGACTCGATTCTACTCGCAGTCACCAAATGATGATGTCCCACCACTCCTGACCGCGCTCAAAGGTGATCTCAAGGCAGCGATTCGAGCCAAAGACACCGAGAGACTTTCCGTCCTGCGATCGGTCATGTCCCACAGCACCAATGCCTCCAAGACGAAAAACCCAATCCGAAACGACGTGCAGCTGGTTTCCTTGCTACGACAGCTCGTATACAACTCGCGGGATGCCGTTGGGGACTACGAAAAGAGTGAACGGCCCGCGTTCGTGGAGAAGGAGAAGAGACAGATTCAGATACTGGAAGACTATATTGCTGGCAGTGGAGTTCCGCAGTTGCGCGAAGTCCAGCTTCGGCCCATCATACAAGATGCCATCGAGGCCATCTTGGAAGAAGGCGAGATGAAAAAAGACGATTTGGTGCCCGAAATTATGAAGCGCATATCACCTGGTTTCAGGGGAAAGGATGTGGATAAGACGATGCTGGCTGAACAGATCGAAGACATGATTGGGGGGACTGCATAAAGCGCGGGGGAGGATGTACGGCAACCACGACAAATCTGTAAATTACGAGTACGACTATAATGAAACTCTCTACTGTCCAATCAATCGAATTTAATTCGCAGAAAAAAAACGTGCTTTATGGGCCATCAAGAAATTCGCAGCAGCATGAACGGTTTTGTCCGTTCAAGTGATGGGCCCGTTTCCACAAAACGGCTAGAAGCCTCACGTGGCTGGTTGAGGACACGAGTTGAATACGTTCCCGTTGCAAGGGCGTGACTCACATTTGGGTATATAAATAACCGCACTTCACACCAGTGGCATAAAAACACTTGATTTATTTCTCGCTCATTTCTAAGTGTAGCTTAACCTCGAGAGAAGCATTGATCTAAAACATAGCTCATCATGTCTCGCCAAAATATTTCCTCCGGATCTAGCTTTGAAGAGGAGATAGGCTACTCTCGAGCTGTCGTCGTAGATGGATGGGTCATCGTCTCAGGGACAACAGGGTGAGAATTTCAACCAAAAAGAAGTATTGTATCAAACGTTTCCTCAGCTCCAAGTAATGCTAACCATGTCAACAGGTATGATTACCTCACTAGCAAAATATCCCCAGATGTAGCTGCTCAAGCGGAGCAAACACTCTGCAACATCGAAAGTGCTCTGAAAGAAGCTGGCTCCTCTATATCTGATGTCGCCCGCGTGCGGTATATTCTTCCCGATCGCAACGATTTCTCGTCAACCTGGCCGGTTCTGAAGAAGTGGTTTGGCTCTGTGAGACCAGCAGCGACCATGGTGCGGAGGAGATGAAGATCGAGATTGAGGTCACCGCGAAGATAGGGAGCGAGAAGGCGAAAGCTTGAGGGACAAGCTATCCACGAGGGTAGTTTCAGCCTGGAAACTTTACTTGCCAAAAGCAAGGGATTATCTTTCTAGAAGACTAGTGGCGCAACAATCGATCCAGCAACAAACATGCTTGCCATGGTAATCATGCTCGAGACAGAGAGCAGCGACATGCCGCTTAGACCATGCCCGGATGTGCATCCACCAGCCATGCGAGCCCCAATGGCCATCACTGCACCGCCCGTCATGGCTAAATACGGGGGGACTTCAAATGCTGGAGGACCTCTCAGTGATGGCAAAGCCTGCAGCAACCCCCATGCTCCAGCCGACGCGCCGACAGCAAATATAAGGCTTTGATATGACTGAGGTCTTGCGTTCGGCTCTGCACCCTTGACCAGCCACCAGAAGAAATTGCCAAACTCTTCGTATGAGCCTGATATACCGATGAGAGATTTCCGAGAGATCAGAGACAAAAGCTGTGAGAAACCAATTAACAAGCCACCGGTGGTACCGAGGACTTTGACGCCAGGATATTTGGGGTTGTTCAGGGTTATAACAGCAAGGGCAGAGATGACAGCCGCTTCGAAGATTACGAGCGTTGCTCCTTTGCTGAGACCAAGTGGTTCGTCCGCAGTAATAGTCACCGGCCTGGAATCCGTCTTCTCCCTATTCCTCTTGACAAGTTTCGAAAGCAAGCCCGTCCACAACAAGCCTCCTAATAATGCCCCATCCAAGGCGTGAAACCCCGTGTGGACTCCAGCGGCCAACTGTGCGTAAAGCGTCCCTGGACATGATCCCGACAGAGCCATGCCAGCACCTAACAGAGCGCCACCGATGATGTTGCCGTCATACGTGGTAAAAAGACCGATTGGCGAGGAGCTTCTCGGCTTGAGATTAACGTAGTTTAAGCGTTCTGCGATGGCAACGACGGCTCTAGGTGTCACAGTTAGTATAAACGGCATCGAGTCACAGATATTAGGCGATTTAAGTAAAGCATCGCACTTACGTGCTGGTCGCTGTTGCGGCAAGGAACGCCTGGAACATGTGCCAGTTTTCATGCTTGAACTGGGCAACGACAATCGCCGGGTTTTGGAAGCCTGCTGCAATCATGGCAGCGCCGAAGGCTGCTCCGGTTAGTAATGAAGTCGCCATAGTGTGACTGATGCCGAGTGTCGTGTTGTTCCACAGATGTAGTCCTCCGAAAACAACACTAAACTCAGAGAAAGCAATTATTGGTTTCCACGTATGGCAAGTCTCGAACAGGTCGGCTCTTTGCCTCTCTTTAAGTCAAAGCGTGGTTGTCAAACTGGGAGAAGTATAGACTTCCTCGGGAATGTTGAGGGACTCTATCTCTCCCCCCCGGCTCGTCGGGCACGACCCTCAAAGTCTCAGTGGCCCCCGACCGACCTCTGCGCTTAATGAGTTACATTAGAGGCAATTGTCCGTCATGCAGAAGTCGTTTCGCCGACCGAACACCAAACCGGCGCCAAGGCAAGTCGCCGATGTTTTTTTGGCCCTCCCTACTCTAGGGGACCACGATCATTGGACTTGAATGCCGATACGGCGATGTCGTCCAGATCAGACGGGGATGTGCAATTTTCGGCGACCATGGCGTGCGTGGAGCTACGATGCTTGCACTAGTCTTGGAAAAGGGCGACTAGGCTAATGAATGGATGTGTGCCAGTGCCGATGTCCAGGAAGCCACCAAGCCCTTGAGCTAAAGTGGAGTAGGGTTGATGGTCCAGTATCTTCATATTTAAAGACCTCAACTTCGGTTGGTTGCCTTTGTTGTTGCACGCAACACACGATTTGGTTAACTGCCATGAGTCTTCGGGAGGCAAAAAGCCTCCGCTGTGAAAGACAGGCAGAAATTTTTGAATTCGCCTACTGCTTCAAATCTGGTTAAAGGTCCACTCCGCAACTTGCTAATTCTTGTTCCTCGATTGATGGCATTCCCAGAGATGATTAATCTCAATTGCAAGACTACACGATGGCTGATGAACCATCACGGAAAGATCATCTGCTAGTCTTCAGATTGACCATTCAGGATTCAAGTCTGCAAAGTGTGCGGAAACGCTTCCGCAGTTTAAACATGCCAGGGGAGCCACACATGCACACACATTGTTATCCAGCGCTAAAAATGGGGTTTTATGTCGGGGAATTGCCTGCCATGCCGCTGGCATTTACTAACTGCAAAATGGGAGACAGTCGGCGACGTTGGACAACTGAGAGGCGATGATCAGTTAGTTACGCAATTTTCAACCTTCAATGCTTGGATTTTGTATTCATAAGCAAAGAATCACCAGCTTGGCGGTTTACAGTAGTGAAAACATACTGAAGGGTTTTTTTTTATTTATTTTTTAAATTTTATTCTTTTATTTTTACACTCCTCTTGGATGATGCTGTGTAATTAGCACTGGGATAACGGTTAAAGCCCACAAAGGCATCACAGACATCACAATACGAAATACGATGTAGCAAAAAATGCATATCGTATGGAGCAGTCATAATCATATCGACCCCCAAAAGTCGAAAAGCTACCTTCATCATGGTTGTTGCTATTATTCTTAAAATACACCACCGAATCAGCATTAGGTTTGTAAAGCATTGACCAACATGGACCGGATGAGCTTCATCCCTGGCAAAGAGGCTAAAGACAAAATCTTCAATGCCGAAGGCCACATCTTCTTCTCTCGGGACTGCTGTATCTCTTATGCCGATGAATTTATCCTCAAGAACCCTAATGGCTTCGGCGCGCCCCATCTCAATATCATTTACCAGACCATGCTTGCTTGCATGAGCCAAGGTGACCAAGTTGACATTTGGTTCGGCCTCAAGAGCCCGAAGCCAGAACTGGGGCAGGAAGTCTATCCCTCAGGCGAGGATGTAGGCCACACGTGGGCGATTTTAAAAACGCCTGACGGCAAGGAGAAGCACCTTTGGGAAGTTGGTCGCAAGACACCTGCACTGGGAGATGCTCATGCCGCCAGGGCATTCAACGCATACCGAACATGCATGGCGCATTTTCTCGAGGTGCCGAACCCGGAGCCGCTCCCCGTTGACCCGGCGGAGGCGGAGGTGCCCGGGCCGTTTAACGATAAGCCGGTCATCTCTCGGGCATTGTCCCCGTCGAATTTGTACTACGCATCCGCAAGGATGTGGTACTTTATTGATCTCTCGCCGCCGGGGGACCTTACCAGTCCGGCGATATTGACGCGGCCATTGAGGTCGTTTGATGCACTGATTTTGTCTGCGTGTGTTACCCTAGCCATGGGATCGCCACCACTGGTTTTTGCCGTCAGAAACTCGCTTGAGGGACTGGGGAAGATGCCATTGGGATTTGCTAGGACGTATTTTGAGGCGGACGAGACTCTTGAAGAACCCCTGGCGGAGAAACCATATATTGTCATGTAGAGCGTTGCATGTGGGATTGTGGTGGCGGATGTATTTATTGAGTCCCTAACAGGTCTCGACTGTCAAATCTACCATCTTTGTATTGTTAAACTAAATTTAGCAAGACAACGGTTAATATACGTTCGTCTCATCTTACGTGCTTACACGGTGTAGATATCAAAGTTCTCACTCCGAGTATCATTCAGCTTTCGACACATCTCAATTCCAGTTTCCTTCTCGAACACGTATGGTTTGATACAAATAATATTGTTGTGAATAATTACTTTGAAGTAATAGGAAACGATATGCTTCTCCTCGGACTCGTTTGGCGGATTACAAATGCGTTTAAGAGCAACTATTTGACCGGGCGTCCGGGCCGAGGTCATCTACAGCGGGGTTGATGTCACAATATGATTTTGATCGAAAAGACGTGCCTCATACAATGCAGGCAGCCGGTTAGCTCTTAACTTGTTCGTCACCATAGTTATAAGTTTTATTTACTACTTTTTATTTATCACTTCATATGAATTAAATAAAATGCCTCGGGCTCTTATTCTCAAGCACATTGAAGGCGGTAAGCCTGGAGAAGTCTACTACCCGTAAGTGCCGCCACAGCACCCTCTGTGCCACCATCATCACAAACCATTGACTTGACGCTCACAACGCAACCAGCATCCAAATCAAAGAAGTCCCCAAACCCTCTCCAGGTCCTAATGAAGTTCTCGTCCGCATCAATGCTGCAGCTCTCAACCACCGTGATCTCTTCATCCGCCACCACCAATATCCCGCCATCTCATTCACATCTCCCCTCCTCTCCGACGGCTGCGGCACCGTCATCGAGGCCGGCGCTCAGGTCGCCAATCGCGCCAGCCTCCTCAACAAGTCCGTCCTGCTAACTCCCATGCGAGGATGGGAATCCGACCCAGCAGGGCCAGAAGACCCCAGCAAGTTTAGCGTCCTTGGCTCCACGAAGCAGTACGACGTGGGATATGCGCAGGACTATATTGTAGTGCCGGAGGATGAAGTCGTACTCACGCCGGAGCATCTCTCAGCAACCGAAGGCGCAGCACTGTCCCTCGTTGGATTGACGGGCTGGCGCGCCCTCGTGACCAAGAGCAATGCTGCATTCCCTGGGAGTAACGTTCTCATCACGGGCATTGGAGGCGGCGTAGCCCTGCAAGCCCTCCAATTCGCCGTCGCATTTGGGTCTAATGTCTTCGTCTCCTCCGGCGATGACGCCAAGATTGAAAAGGCAAAGAGATTAGGCGCCAAAGGTGGCGTCAACTACAAAAAAGACACCTGGGAGAAAGACCTCGCAGCACAGCTCCCCAAAGACAGGCCATTCCTTGATGCCGTCATTGACGGCGCAGGGGGCAGAGTCGTGTCCAAGACTGTCAGGCTACTCAAGCCGGGCGGCGTCATTTCTCAGTACGGCATGACGGTGGGCCCTAAGATGGACTGGAATATGCAGGCCGTCCTAGCGAACGTAGAACTCAAAGGCAGCACAATGGGGTCAAAGAAGGAGTTTAACGCAATGGTGGACTTTGTGAGGGAGAAGAAGATTCGACCAGTAATCAGCAAGACGGTCAAAGGCCTCGATAATATCGAGGCTATTAATGGCTTATTTGAAGATATGGAGCATGGGCAGCAGTTTGGCAAGTTGGTGATTGAGATTGGCTCGGAAGGGTCATCGCCGAAGCTTTGAGGGGGGTTACGTTTGGAAGAGCAAGTAGATTAATACGAAAGATTATGCTAAGAGAACAAGCAAATTTGCGTATATATTCATGTACAAGTGATAATCTACCACGCGATGTAAAAGCAAGGCTCTAGACATAATATGGTTCGGCCTCTTCAATCCTGATGTTTCCGACCTATCTCGTCGCAGCACCCTCGTATTTTTCACAATTTCTTCCACTCCAACCGCTTTCCGACTGCTGTCAATTCCACTACTCAGCATCCTTCTTCCGCTTCTTCTTTGGTCGCCCGGCCTCTTCCGGCGGGACAAACTCAGCAGCTCGCTCCTTTGCCTTCTCATCCTTCCTCTGCTTCTGCTTCTCCTTTCGCTCGCTGAGAGCCGCCCTATCCTTTGCCTCTTTGCTCAAGAAGTACTCGCCGCTCTCAATCTGCTTATCGACCTTGCTCTTCTCTGGCGCCGGTGGGAATGGCGTGTAGACCTTCTTCGCCTTGTCAGTGACATTGTGCGGAACACGTCTCTTGCTCAATGTCTTCTTTCTAAAGTTCGGCAGGAAGCGATCCCAGCTCTCGTTGGCAAGTTCCGGGTCTTTGGCGAGCTCGCGTTTGATCATGAGCTCTTTGATGTGATAGATAGGGTGGATGTTGTTCATGCAGTCCTCAACCACTCGCCTCAGCTCCTTCAGTCCCTTATAAGGTCCCATCGCTGACACTGTGTTTCCGTGAACGAGTATATAGGTTTCGGTCAGAAGCTCGAGAGCCTTGAGCGTTGAGCCATTAGGTCCTAATATTCTCTGTCGTCTCTTCACAAATCGATCCTTATTCCGTACGAGGCTTCGAATCTTGATGATGTCACAGGCGACACCATCCTCGAGGATTTTGACGGCTTGTGGAGCGGGCACACTTCGAGCCAGGAGTTTAATAAGATCGCGCGCATTCAAAATCACAGCAGGATCAAATGTTTTTCTTGTCGTTTTCACCGTCATAGAACCCTCCACCAAATCCAAAGTGCAGGCAATGCCATGCTTCTCCAGAGCTTTTGTGATCAGTGGCCACGCCTCTTTCAGGTAGACTTCGCGATATTTTGGAAAAAGTGTGACAAATGAAGACTCCTCTGCGAAGGTGCCTCCAGCGTTATCCTTCGATGTGAAGGCCTCAACCTTCCATTTGTCAATGTCGTCAGTGTCCCACGGCTTGTCCTTTTTGTACGTCGAGGGCATCGCTGAGTCGAGTTGATATCAAGAAGGCGTTTAAAGAGCAATTGGGCAAAATAGCTTGATGAATTAATGGCGCATCAGAGAGGGACTTTTGCTATGTAATGTGAAAAGCTAAAAGGTCAAAGGTGTTTTGCGATTATGTTGATAGAATTGTTTAGCAGGATGTTCTGCTCCCAAAAATTTTGGAGGCGCTGCAAGAAAGTTAAGTGGGGCTTCGATAAGATAAGAACCTGGAGAAACCCCTGCCGTGGATGGAACTGGTGGATTGACCAATGATTATCGCATTGAAGATTTGCGCACCTCCGTCGTGACCAGTTGACGATAGCAGCAACCTCTACATTCAACAACTCGTTGCGAACTACCTGGACGCAATGTCGAAAGCAAAGGGCGCTGGAGCAGCCGTAGATACGATTGTCAAGCTCATTGTAGGAGCTGGGCAAGCCAGCCCAAGCCCTCCAGTTGGTCCGGCCTTGGGTAGCAAAGGTGTGAAGTCAATGGACTTTTGCAAGGCACGTTCCCGTCCAACGCAGTTTCGTGTCATGGATTCATTACAAAATCTAATAGTTGAGATAGGAATTTAATGCAAGAACTGCAACCGTCGAACCAGGGACACCAATGCCCTGCCGAGTAACCATCCGACCCGACCGATCCTTCACGTTCGACATTAGAACACCACAAACATCATGGCTTCTTTTAAACGCCGTTGAGGCCCCAACAGGCAAAAAGGGAAAGAGGAAAGGCGCATCCAAGCCTGGATATGAGATAGTTGGTACTATCAGCTTGAAGCATGTTTACGAAATCGCAAAGATTAAGCAGTCAGAACTGCGACTATCAGGGCTACCACTAGAAGGACTGTGTCGGTCCATAATTTATCAAGCAAAGAGCATAGGGATTGATGTGGTCGCATAAAATTGTCAAAGGGGGGTGTTCTGGGATTAATCATGGTTGCAGCGAGCTGGACAGTCTGTCGGGTAGAGCCATGTGTATAACAAGCTTACGATGGAAATGAATACCACTTAGAGTATATGGCGTTCAGACACATTACAAGTAATGACATTTAGAAGATGTCTGAACGTATTCTTTGATCTAGCTTGGCTTTCTCTGGAAGTCTGAGAGCATCTACGGGATTTATGTGCTAGGAACTAAGTTCCACGTCGCGGTAACAAGGCTAGTGCTACAGCCAACCGATGTTAACATCTCCGTCTTGTGGAACTCGATAATCTTATCGTGTTGTGTCTTCCACCCTCATTCTGCCAATTTGGGCATAAAACTCCATAACTCGGAAGCAAGACGACAATTTCCCGAGGGGAAAAGCATATAGCATTACGGCAAGCTGCGTGAAATCTGTTAACCTCTTACCTAGATGTCCGACTAATTGTGACCTGTTTCTTTCACCTCAATCAGCCGTTTCAATTCACTTGACTAAGAGAACGGAGATAGCAAAAGTTTATGTTACCAGCCGGAATATGCAGATGATAAAGTCATGTTACCTGAATAAGAAGCACGGCCAGTAATATGTCATTAACTCCATTCATATGTCTTTTTAAAAGAAGACGAAGACTTTTTTTTTACGCTTCCTTGGCCCGATTTCATTCTCTTCTCCTAAGCCTCGAAGCACTGTCATCTGGACAGAAGCCCAAGATGGCTGTACCACACTCAGTTATGCTTCGTCTACGATGTCGTACTTATGCGTCTTTTGTATTTCCGAGAACATTACGCAATGCATGCCCCCTATCACCGAGATCTCTATGCCTGGCAGTTCGACCATATATCTTGACTAAACTAGGTACTTGTGATGGGTGTAGTCGGTCTCGGTATTAAAAAATGTGATCTAATGGACATTAGGCACACAAAAAGCGACTCAATCTTTTCAAGATGTTAATAATATCGGCAGAAGAGTGGATTTACCCCGTATTCACAGACGAGAGTACTCGGGGGCTCAAACTTGTAACTCGGTATTACGAGATGAACCATCACTGATCGATCTTGCTCGTAAAATACTTACCGAGATGTTTGGCCACAACACTTTCCGTCACGAGCAAGAGGCTGCTATCAGCAATGTTTTAAGAGGAGAAAATACACTTGTCATTTTTCCTACGGGAGCTGGCAAATCTCTTTGCTATCAGGCAAGTGATGTCAATCGTTTCTCTAGGTCCAGACAATTCCTCTAACTTTTCATTAGATCCCTGCGATTCTTTTCAGGGAATTGTATGGAGCAAACATTCGCAAGGGAATCACCCAAGCCGGCCCTGGTCTCACTATAGTTATCTCACCTCTTGTATCTCTCATGAAAGATCAGATTGACAAGCTCCAGGCCAAGGGCATTCGGGCTGAAAGTTTGGACTCGTACAAGACACACAAGGAGACGCAAGACACACGATTAGCCTTGATGAAAGGGGAGTTGACAATGCTATTCTGTGCCCCTGAGAGGTTTGTTGATGAATCATTTGTTCAAATGCTAAAGGAACTGCCTGGAGGGATCCGACTAGTCGCCGTGGATGAGGCACATTGCGTCTCAGAAGTACGTTGAGTTCACTTCAAATAGCACTTGACTCTTTATTCTAACCTCGTCTAGTGGGGACAATCATTTAGGCCGGACTACCTTAAAGGTACTATTCATACTGCCAAACCTTGACTATGCATTACTACGCTGACTTTCTCATAGTTTCCCGCTTCGTGAAGGAAGTCAACGCTGAAAATGTCGTATGTCTAACCGCTACAGCCACTACTAAGGTTGCCCAAGACATCTGCCAGACTTTCTCGATTCCCGAGTCTGGTGTTTTTCGAACATCACCATATCGTCCAAAGTGAGTCACCTCGTCCCTATTGTATGAATGAATATTGATGCTCATCTTTTCAGTCTTCATTTATCTGTCGAAGTGGTCGATAAAGAAAGTCATAGGCATGACAAGCTTATCGACTATTTAAAGAAAAATCCTGGTCCAACTCTCATTTATGTCACAGCACGTAAAGTATGCTTTTTTCTCACCCTCTTGACCTAAAAAAAAAAAGTTGGACTAATGGATTCACTGCTCTCAAAGAGAGTTGAAATGGTTGCGCGAACACTTAAGAAGCTAGGCTTCAACGCATCTGCTTTCCATGCGGGAATGCAGTCCAAACTGAAGGAACGTATTCAAGACCAATTTGTCACCTCGAAAATCCCAATAGTAAGTTGAATACCATTCGAGGAGTTTAAAAACTTGCATTCTTGAATCCTATCTAACCGCTGTTGGGTAAGGTCGTCTCTACTATTGCTTTTGGGATGGGACTCGATAAATCCAGTGTGTTTCAATATGCATGTCGACTATAGTTCATGTTTTGCTAATTCTAAGCAGATATACGGCATGTCATTCACCTAGATATGCCGGCTAGTGTAGAGCAATACAGTCAACAAATCGGTCGCGCAGGCCGTGACGGATTGTCTAGCCAGTGCATATTCTTCTTCCGCTCTTCAGACTTCCGCATTCATGAGTTTTTCGCACGTGTAGGCCTACCACCCCGATCAGCGATTCGCCTCGTGCTCAGAGATATTTTTGACAGTCATGTCCTTGGCCTAGAAGTCGGCAAAATTTTCAAGAAGAACAACTTTCTTCAGGCACGGAAGTTCGACATCAAGTGGGATACTTTGAGATGGATCTATGCTGCTCTAGAACTGCAATTCGGTCTCCTTAGGGAAATCAAGTCGGATTACAGACCGTATACTTTTGACAAAACCTCATTCTACCCTATCATCATAAGATCGGATCTCTCAAAGAGTTCGAAGGCAATACAACGGTTCTCTGAGACGAAAGCAAGCCTGAGTCAACTTCCAGTTTTTAGGGCAGCTAGCGCTATGGATATTCCAGCACAAGATATCACCAAGAAGCTTTCTGAGCTACAGGATCACCGTGCCATTCGTATCGAGGACATAGGTGTGGATAATGTGTACCGAATTTGCAAGCAATTTCCAGGTGATGAAAATACCTGGGGACAAATTGCCGATAAGCTTTATGACGAGTTAGCCGCTCGCGAAAACGGGATGATAAACTACGCGAAGAGTGTCGTGGATCTCATATCTGGGGACAAGTGCTTCTCCTTGGCACTCGCTGAGCACTTCGATATGGGTCTTCCTGGTGGGAAACAATACTGCGGACATTGCAGCTACTGTATGAGCGGCCGTCCCATTACTCTACCTCCCAAAGAGCCTATGAAATTGGATGAGAAGGACATCTGCAACGTCATAAATATCTGTGGCATCACTGAAGGTCCAAGATTTCTGGCAATGGTGGCATCTGGCCTCGGAAGTCCAAGAGTCGTAAAACTAGGACTTCACCAAAATAAAGTTTTTGGATCTCTGGCAGCTCATGACTTTGAAGCAAGTTACCCTCATCAATTTCATCAACTTGTCTTCCAGGATAATAACACGTCATAGGTTCTTCTTCATGAGTTTACAAGGGCTTGCGAGGCACGAGGATGGAGGCCAGATTCTATGTGAACCTCCCTTTGACTAAGACAAGGAAGCACGACTGTCACTCTTGGGGGGGTGCTGGCTACCCTAGTTATTTACATAATTGAAGACTTTTCTACAAGTTGGGAAATCAAGAGAATGCACTGTAAAACTATCTTAACATTATCAGAAAAAAAATTAAGGGCCCGTCAGTTGACTTCCTTGTCATAGTTGAAAGAATGGGGTTTGCCACTGATGGATGTTCATCAA
The DNA here is from genome assembly GCA_930272545.1 of Sphaerostilbella broomeana. Classification (NCBI taxonomy): domain Eukaryota; kingdom Fungi; phylum Ascomycota; class Sordariomycetes; order Hypocreales; family Hypocreaceae; genus Sphaerostilbella; species Sphaerostilbella broomeana. Next base: position 367,825 of record CAKNET010000008.1, read on the forward strand.
TTTAGATGAAGCAAGAGTACTCTCCACTTAGTCTTAAAGTCCTATTTTATATGCGTTCCATTCAAGAAATCTTGGCACAAGCGATTGGCGTTGCACATTAAATTCATACATGTGTTATTGATGGCGACTCCAATTCAACTTTGTCTCGGTTGCAGGGTAGGTTCGATGTGCCAAATTGGGTTGATTCCAGGGCTGCCCAGAGTGATTCGCATCTCATTGTAAGGACTTTGAAGAAGCCTAAAACAGTGGCAAAAGAAAATTAAATTCGAATGATCTGACAGGAAAATCTCGAAACAAGTTTGCCTAGCATTCTATGAATCATGCAAGCGGGTTACGCGTGGCCTGTGGGTTTGACTCGTGTTTTCGCACCCTCTTTTTTACGTCTTGGGAATGGCTTAGTGCCTTGCATAATAAACTCGAAATCCAAATGATCCACAACTAGGACCAAGACATCCAGGCCATTTAGTAAATGCTATGTCTAAACTATGTGCCTGTTGCTTGGCTACTTAGCTGAGTAACTGCCGTTTGTAACTTGAGTAACGGATTCGGCGCCGTTGAGGCACCATCTTGGATCATGATATACATATAATAATGAAAAAGGCTTATCTTATCAAATCTCGAGACACTTTGGCCGAGTGGTTAAGGCGATGCCCTGCTACTAGCAAGTATCATAGGCATTGTGTTCGCACGCGCAGGTTCGAATCCTGCAGGTGTCGTTTTTTTGACCAGACTATGGACCTTGCGTTGCCTGCACACACACGCCTACCTTGTCTGTTCTTTTTACTGCCTTATCATGTTCCCCGGTAGGTCTATCAAAGATTGATGGTTGGGGGTGGGTGTCTCATGTGCATGCTTGTTGGGGGCGGTGCTTACTCGGCAAGCTGCATCGGCCAGTGACCGGAGCGGGACCCGGACGGAGATCCCGAGGTAGCAAAACAATCTTATTTTTATTTTTCGATTTGAAGACATGAGATCAGCTGAGCGATAGTATCTTGAGAACCGGCATGTAAAGAAAGTAGAAAAAAAAAACTCTTTTGACCGAATACGCTTTTTCGGGGGCTTCATTGGTCGACAACTGTGGACTTGCCGGCCGGGCACTGTATGAGTCGAATCTCCACCCAGTGGGGCCGCACAAAAGAAGATCAGAGGAGCCACTCGATAGGGCCGAACCTCGGCGGCCGTTTGAAGACGGATAGAAGAGGAGAATGTGGGAGGTTTGTTGTCTGCCTTATCAACGATTCAAAGTGAGAGACGATGATCTACGGTTGGTTGGGATGCAGTGACATGTAGGAAATACAGGGAGCCACTATGAAAGTAGATGATTGTTATAGGAAGTTATTTCCCCTATAGTGTCTGTTAAAGGATGTTGAAAACATCGAGGAAGGGAAGGGCATTAGGCATTTCAAGCACTATCCAAGGCATCAAGTAATTCGTTTCTATTGACACGTTCAAAGCAGCAAAAGGTTTGACCGGTTAGATTGGGCTATGCCGATGCCGCAATTGGGACGGTGTCGAGGCAGCGACCGCCGGAAAGGGAGAAGTATATTATTAAAAGGCTCGCAGGAGGCTACATAGGTATGAAGGTATGAAGGATGGCATGCAGGCTAGCTGTACTCGTAAATACATACATATACATGAATAAACGCACGTCCGAGCCGCCGGAAATACGGGCTGGCAGGGTGTGACCGTACGTGGAGGTGGAGGGGCGGCAGTGATGGAAGAGCGTTAATAAGCAATCCCAGCAAGCCGATTTGATCAGGAAGGCGACGCAAGGGTGTTGCTGGTGATAGGCAGCGAATGGAAGGAAGACGAGATAGCACATGGGTTTTTACCCAATCGCAAGCACGTAATCAACCTTGATGAGGCGAAGGGCTCACTATGTAGGCTATCTGAGTTATGTGAATCCACGGCGGAGGATGCGTTATTAAGACGCGAGGAAGGAGTAGGATGTGAGATGAGAGAAGCGGCGGATGACGTATTACTCGCATTATCTGAATGCAGCCTTTGAAGCCTCTGAAGGCTTCTAAGTATGTATCTACTTGCGTACCTACCTGGGTATAGGTACCTAGGTAGGTAATTACATAAGGCATAGATTTGAAATCGAGCTGGATCATGTGGCTGGTGGCTGGCTGGCTGGCGGGCTTGTGTTGGGGTTTTCTAGATTACGTCGTAGAAACAAAACAGCGCTTGGCAGCTAGCCGATGAGTTCAATACGACCGCTATACGGCGGGGGCGGAAACGGACAGGGTAGCCCGAGGACTACTGTTACGCTGGGGGGCGAAGCTTTCGGGGCCGGACTTTTCCCAAGACGGCGGAGCGATGCCCTGATCGCTGGCTGGGTTCGGCGAGCCGTGCACGCGCTCATTCACCTCGGCGGGCGGCCTAAGGGGAGAAAGGACAGGAAATTAAAATAAAAATTTAAAAAATTTAAAGAAATCCTCAGGGCTGTACCTTTTTTATTGGGGTTTTTTTTTTGTTGAGGGAATGCCGGATGCTTGGGAGGGAGATAAGGATCTATGCGGAGAGGCTGCAGGCGAGGATTTGCTTTCACAAGCAAAGTCACAACTTTGCCTAGGTACACACTGTATCTACATACCAGCACGTCATGATAGGGATGGAGCGTTTTTTCCTGGTGACAGACAGCACAGGACTGGACTGGAGGACCAGTGAGGAGGACCACTGTGAAATGGAGCCCATGATGTGCTGTGACGGGTAGCTGTAGGCACCTGCTATCCACCAGTGACTATCAGTTGCAGCCAGTAGCGAGCAGGCAGGGAGAGTGCAGCATTTAGGCGGCGTTTGGTGCTCCAGAGCACCATGGCAGTGATGATAGCAGCCCGCCCTCCATGGATCTAGTTCTAGCGATTAATAGCCCTGTGATCAAATGGATGTCCACACCAAAGATTAGTAGCAAAGATTAGTAGCATAGATGCTCCGTAGTGGCCTCCATCTCTCTCTCTCGCTCTCTCTACCTCGCGCTACCTCGCGCACCCCGTCCGGCTTAGACGCTCTCCTCTATTCGGCCTCTGGGCGCTTGTCACCCGCTGTCACGCCCGCCGTGCTATCCCCTTCCGCCCCCCCACCACCAGCAGAGAGCTGCCTCCTGTGCCCCACCACCGCGGCCGTCCTTTTTTTTCATCATCGTGTGCAACCGAAAACGCCCAAGGTTAATTTTCCGTCAAGTCTGTTGCTCGCCTTCCGACTCGCGCTACCTTGTCTTTGTCCGCCGGCTTTGCTCTGACAAACTTCCCTCCCGCAACCAACCCAACCCAAACCCTCTGGAGGGCCGGAAGTTCTTTTTTGGATATTCGTCGCCTTACTTTTGCTCCATCCATCCCGCAATCCAAATCTCCTCTTTCTTACACCCACACACGACAGCCAAACCTCTCTCTCATCTCTCATGGCTTCTCCCGCGCCTGATGAGCTGCCGTCTCATCAGCACAAAACTGCTGCTGCTGGTACGTAAAAAAAGAGCATTGCCTCCGGTGCACCCGGCCTTTTTTGCTCCTGCTGCTATGATCCGTCCGCTTGAGACATTGAGCGCCCTTCCCCGATCATCCCCCACCACCATGAACATTGACATGCCCGCACAACGCACGCACGCACGCATGCAAACCTCCAACATTCAATCCGCGCGCTTGGATGCATACTGACGTTTGGCTTTCTTTCTGATTCATAGACCCAGCCGGAGAAGCATCAGAAGCTGCAAAAGCGCCTGAAGATGGAAAAGATGCGTCAAGCCAAGGCGCTGCTGCCACCGCCGCCGTTGACGCCAAACCTCGTGATAACCCCCCCGCTGTCCGCTTCTCGTCTGCTGTAGAAGAGATCGCCCCCAAATCTTTGTCCAGCGAAGCCGCCGCTCCCGATATCCAAGAGCCCGACAATTCTTTCAATGAGGTGGCCGAGGACGAGATCAGAGCGTTTTCGAAGTCGGTGCGCGGACTGCCATTGAATGATCGCCGGCGGAGCAGCGTTGGCTTCGAGGCCTTCTCTCTGCCGCCATCCAGAGTAAGATCCACCCTCCTTCACACCTCCTCTTTCGTGCTTTGAAAATACCGTTTACCTCTGCTGCACTGGTGCCGCCAGTAATGGACTTTCTTGCGTGCTGGCTTAATTCTTGCCATGACCAACTACACCGCATGTCACGGTTTGGCTGCTGCAATAGTCTCAGCTGCATGGTCTTGGTGAATCGGGAGTCTGCATACATACAGGCAGCCACGCTGCGTCGATTGTTTGCCCGCCAAGACAACTCCCCTCCCCTCCACCGCCAGGGGAAATGGCCATTATGCTTCTTCTTCTTCTTCTTCTTCTTCATCAGCCCGCAGTCTTCAGCCTGTCACAGCTGCTAACCCCATGTTCGTCATCTAGGTCCCGTCACGAGAAGATGCATCCGGGGAGTCTTCAAGACTTCCGACTCCCAACTCTTCGAGCTGGCAATCTCCCCAAGGAAGCCCCAGGATGCTAGCATTGGCCTCTCCTCCTTTAACCCCAGCTGGGACAGGGCCTGAGAAGAGATTTAGCAAGGAGGTTACCTCAGCCAGTGCCAGTGTCGGTGCCAGCGACCCTCACACCATTACTCCTCAGCCGACTTCCTCCAACGAAAAGTCTCCCATCATTGATGAGCGCAAGCCTCTCACCCACCGACCCGCCTCCTCCGACGAAGCTATGCGTAGGTCATCATCGGCAGAAGAGCGCCTGGCCGATGCTAAATCACACCGGCGAGGACTTTTCGGTATTGGCGCCGGCTCGACACCGGTATCCCGAGATAGTAGTCCTACTCGAAGTTCGGCGGCCTCTCACTTCTACTCGAAGCCCATGACCCCAGGCGGCGATGCCAATGACCCTTACGCCAAGGGTCGGCGACCTCCTCAACTGCAAAACGCCTCGCGCCATTCCCTGGATCCTAGGTTCATCTTTTCCAAGAAAAAGAAGCATTCGCACTCCCCGAGCTCCTCCAAGTCAAGCTTGGGCTTCTACGCACCGAAGCCTGACGAGGAGGCGAGCTTAAGTGAGAAGCATCACCACGGCCATGGCCATGCCCATCAGGGTTCAATGTCTGACTTGAAGCGCTTCTTTCGCAAATCCCCCCATCAAAAGAAGCGCGACACATCTCCTTCATCCATGAGGACGACGTCAAAGTCAACCCAGAATAACAGGTCATCACAGCAGCTTCCATTTGGGGATGACCATGGATTGACTTCCAAATATGGCAAGCTCGGCAAGGTACTTGGTTCCGGAGCTGGTGGTTCCGTCAGACTTATGCGCCGCAAGGAAGACGGAACCGTATTTGCCGTCAAGGAGTTTAGAGCCAGACATACCTATGAGACGGAGAGGGAATACAACAAGAAGGTGACTGCCGAATTTTGCGTCGGATCAACGCTCCACCATGGCAATGTCATCGAGACATTGGACATTATGCAAGAAAAGGGCCGGTGGTTTGAAGTCATGGAGTATGCTCCCTTTGATCTCTTTGCTATTGTCATGACGGGCAAGATGTCACGCGAGGAAATCAAATGCAGCTTCTTGCAGATCCTCAACGGTGTGACGTATCTGCACAGCATGGGTCTTGCTCACCGGGATCTGAAGCTGGACAATGTTGTGGTCAGCGACAAAGGCATCATGAAGATTATCGACTTTGGCAGCGCGCATGTCTTCAAGTATCCATTTGAGAGTGGATTTGTTCCCGCCAAAGGTATGTCAAGATGATTTCCTCGTGAACATTTCTTATTTTTTCTTCTTCATAAAACTAATTGCGCATGATAGGCATTGTCGGTTCTGATCCCTACCTTGCCCCTGAAGTCTATGATACCAAGGAGTACAATGCTGAAGCGGTGGATATTTGGTCTCTGGCAATTATATTTTGCTGCATGACCTTGCGCCGCTTTCCCTGGAAGATACCGCGCATGACGGACAATTCGTACAAGCTATTTGCGACCGAGCCTACCCCTGGCCATGACCCTGACAAGTTGATCAGGCCCAAGTCGGCCAACGATTTGGCTAATTTGACTGCTCGCGAATTTCTGCCCGAGGAGCACGAGCACCACCACCATCATCCACACAAGAGAAATGACTCTGATGTAGCTACAGTTGCCCCGGAACCTCAGTCTCAGTCTCAGTCTCAGTCTCAGGGTGCAAATGCCGAGAAGAAGGAGGTGATTCGAGGACCATGGCGCATCCTTCGATTACTGCCCCGGGAGAGCCGCCACATTGTTCATCGTATGCTAGATGTCAATCCTAAAACCCGAAGCAAGATGGACGAGATTCTTGATGAGCCGTGGATTGCGGACACTGTCATCTGCCAGCAGCTGGATAGTGGTGATGTGATCCCTGCTGAAGATCACACCCACATCCTGGAGCCGCCAAACAACCCCCAGGGGCAATAAAACGGCCAAGATAGTGTAGTGTGTGATATTCTGGTGATGGCTGGTGATGGGTAGAGAAATAATACGCTTCTTCATTCTAGTTAATTTGGATACAGGGAACGGCGTTTTTGTTTATTCCACTGGAAAGGCGAAAGGGAAAACGAGTGCAAGATTTACGAGTCTTATCAGGTCCATGTCAAGATGGCAGAGTAAATAAACCCCAGGGTTTGGAAACAAAATATAGCGAGATAGTAGTAGATAGACGACCCGCCAGCGTAATACAGATATACATATAATAATTAGACTCCTTACAGTTATCAGCGACACACTTTGGAAAAATACTACCTATGCTATTGCCGTGCAATTATCATACTATATGAAAGTAGCTGCACCATCTTGTGTTCAAATATGACTATCAGCTAAGAAAAGTAAGCAAGCACTCTAGCAATAGGTAGGGTAGGAGGTGCCTGTAGCTTGAGGTTGTCGTGGGGGTCGGAAGAGGTGAAATCCCGAACCGATCCGGCGGGGGAAAAAATTGCCCTGGCGATTCTGGAAGCTGTTGGAAAGAATTAATTGGCGCCGACCGCCGCCGCACATCCCGTCCCGCCGATTTGATCTTTAGCTGCCTGCCACTTTAAATTTTTTCTAACCTCAGTCCGCCCTTTTGCTGTTGAAGCTTGCGATATTCCTTTGAGTTGTTCGGACCTGTCTAGAAATACGAACAAAAGAACAAGATGGTAGGTTTGCGTTACTGTTTTTCTTTTAAGAGAAGCGATTCGGGCTCAATTGGAGGGTTGGCTGGGCTTTTTGCTTCCACTGCTGCTAGGAGTGGAGTGTGGGAAGGCTTTTGCGCATTGAGGGTGAAATTGCAGAGAAAACTTGAGGAAAGCATGCATAGCTGACGGTTCTTATTCTTCTTCTTCTTCTTCGCAATATAGTCTGCCATTCGATCCATCAAGAACCTCGCTCCTCTCCTGGACCGCGTGCTCGTCCAGCGAGTCAAGGCCGAGGCCAAGACCGCCAGCGGCATCTTCCTCCCCGAATCGAGCGTCGAGAAGCTCAACGAGGCCAAGGTCCTGGCTGTGGGGCCCGGCGGACTGGATAAGGATGGGAAGCGTATCCCTATCGGTGTGGCTGTTGGAGATAGGGTGTTGATTCCTCAGGTGGGTGTGGTTCTGGGCTGTGGTTCTGGTTCTGGTTCTGGTGCAGGATATATGAAGCTAATAGCTGCGTGTAGTTTGGTGGATCGCCAATCAAGTCTGGTGAGGAGGAGTATCACCTGTTCCGTGATAGCGAGTAAGTGGCATTTAATGCTTGTTGAGCGGTGAGTTGAAAAGTGTGCTGACAAAGGGCGTTTTAGGATCCTGGCCAAGATCAACGAGCAGTAAAAAGGGAACAAGAATTGGACGACGATATACCCCTCGAAAATAGGAAGCAAGCAAAATCATGACGCGTGTACTATAACATGTACCATATGAAAGGGAGAAAAAGCAAATGAAAAAAATGAAAAAATTTGATGAAAATCCAAAATCCAAGGGGAATAAATGGGTAGTGAATGGGAACGGCTAAAAGAGAATGGCCAAAACAGCAGGAACCTGCATAGATTGGGGGGGAAGTGAGGCATGAGCTACGACATGATGTTGTATGAAAGACGAGGATGATGTAGCTTTGCGAGTCGAGTGTTGGTCTCTTGCGTATTTTGATATGAATCTCCACTCCATTGCTGTCTTCTTCAACGGCTTTTTTCTCCTTCTTCTCTGTTATGAGGTTGCGATTTTCTTGGTGTTATGTATGTACATGCTGTGATGCCGTCATACGCTGGGTTGGAATACTGCTGGATTCTCAGGTGACCGGGAGTAATGCTTCTATACCCAATCTCCATTCGGTTCTCAGGCACAGTCCCAGTCTCTATGGTTCTCAATCTGCTAACGCATACCACCCTCATAGCTTCATTAATTCAATCAAGCTCAACAAAATTATCCCGCTCCATTGCATTTGATGCCAGTCCAGCTATTCCTACATTTTTCACTTCACAGTCCACCAACAACGCACGAACATTTCAAAAAGCCCCCCATTCGTTAGGGCCATTTTCTTGTTTGTTAGCACCGCATAACGCGAACTCGCGTTTTAGTCTATTCTTTACTTTGACGTGTTGGCCTCAACTCGATCCCAACCTTGATCTTAATTTCCTAAAACCCTAAAAGGGGGGCAAAGGGCAGAAAAGCAACCTAGGAGTACAGAAATAAGCGCCAGTGGCGTCCCAATGAGGAACCAACATGGAGGTTACGCAAACACAATGTGGTGGAAGATTGCTTTGTTTCGAACGAGGGTAAAGGCGCGAGGGCTTTGGATTCTGGTTCTCGTCTTTTTTGAATGGGTGACGACGGCTTGTATGCGAAATTATGATGCCTATGAGATGTATGTATGTTGTGTGATGTAGTTTCATATGACTGCGAGTTTGATGAAACAGAAAATGTCTGGTACTAACTTATACGTGAAAGGCATGGTCGGGGCGGCTAAGCTACTCGCTCTAGAAGAGAGTTCAGACCAGTTGATGTCAAAGGTTGAGGCAGATATGTGACAGGGCCTTTATAGAATTGCCTTTTAAGCCTATTTCATTAAAGGGGGCACTTTGGACTCGACTCTTTTTGCCATGCCCATACTTGCTTATGAGTCTGGTCGCGCATGAACAATTCTATTTCTTTCTACAGACCCATCTCTTGGTCAACTTCTTTTCAACTGCGTTGTTTACCTCTGATTGCTGTGCTTGTCGCTAGAAAACTTCCCTGTCTGGTGGTTACTGTTCTCCAGGTGGGCTTACGGATAGCTGCTGCGAAGGACCTTTCGAAGATCACTTTACAGGCATTCTCATCCTGATATTTATAATCTATTCTATTCAAGCTGGGCTCCCTATACCTTCACTCCGTCACCATGAAGCTGGTTTCTTTTATTCTCGGCCTCGCCTCCTTGGCTAGTGCTCATACTACCTTCACCACCCTCTTCATCAATGGCAAGAATCAAGGCGACGGCACCTGTATTCGTATGCCTTACGATTCCGACACGGCTACCTATCCTGTTCGACCCATCACGTCCAACGACATGGCCTGCGGTAAGATGACTTGATTTCCAGACACGTGTAGCTATCCAAATATATTATATACTAATTCCACCACTTTCACAGGTCGAAATGGCAGCGACCCCGTCGCGTACGTCTGCTCCGCCAGCAAAGGCGCAACTCTGACGTTCGAGTTCCGCATCTGGCCTGACGCTCAAAAGCCAGGAGGCATTGACCCCGGCCATATTGGCCCCTGTGCCGTATACCTCAAGAAGACGGATGACATGCTCAATGAACATGCTGCCGGGGGCGGCTGGTTCAAGATCTGGGAAGACGGCTTCAACCGCGACACGCAGAAGTGGTGCGTCGACACGCTGGTTGCGAATAACGGCCTTTTGTCGGTCCATCTCCCGCAGGGGCTGCCGTCGGGGTATTACCTCGTTAGGCCGGAGATTCTGGCGCTGCATTGGGCGAGGAAAGGCGATCCGCAGTATTATCTTGGCTGTGCGCAGATATTCGTTGAAAGCGATGTCCGCGATGAGCTCGAGGTCCCTGAAGACTACCAAGCCAAGATCCCTGGCTATGTTGACTTAGAAAAGGACGAGGGCGTCACATTTGACCCATACCAGAATGATATTCCTCCATACCCCATTCCGGGCCCTAAAGTCTTCATCCCCAAGGCCAAAGAGGCCAAAGACGAAGAATCCAAGACCGCACAGCAAGCCGCCGGCTTGATCCCCAAGGACTGCCTCCTCAAAAACGCAAACTGGTGCGCCAAGCCCATCACCCCTTACTCCAGCGAAGAGCCCTGCTGGGCGGCCGTCAAGGAGTGCTACGCGCAGAGCAAAGGGTGCTGGAAGAGCGCGCCGCCCATCGGCTCCAAGAACTGTGACCAATGGAGCATGTACTGTGGGTTGATGGATGGGATGTGTGAGGCGCGTGTTTTTGAGGGGCCGCCGGTGTTTAATAAGACGGAGAAGTTTGCGCCGGTGCCGGGGGAGTTGCCGGTCGTGTGGAATGATGTTTTTGAGAATAAGGGGGAAGAGAGTAAAGAGGAGGACGAGAAGGACGATGAGAATAAGGAGAACGAGAAGAATGGGGAAGATGTCGAGAGCACTTCAACTTCAACTATAGCCAACTACAAGTCAGAGAAGCCTTTACGCACAGCAAGGATCAAGACTGTAGTCATCACAGTCACAGAGGAAGAGACGACAACCACCGAGAAGACGACATCCAGTGTTGAGGTTGAGAAAGTTACCGTAACAGTCAAGGCGACGGTTGTTGCGGACTCTGACTCTTCGTCGTCTTCGTCGTCCACCACAACCTCTTCAGCTGCGGAGGATCCAGATGAGAAGAAGCATGTGACTTTGGCAACTAGGAGGAAATCCGCCGCTACTGCAACCATGTAAAACGTGTCGTTTGGATTCAATGGGGAATAAAGGGTAAGAGAGGCTATGTTGTTTTGCTTAGAGAGTGCTCATCTTGATGGCGTCAATTGTTGGTTCTGAAATTGTTTGAGTTCTTAAAGAGGTCGTTCAAAAAGTCCATTTAATATCTGTCCCCCCGAGATAGCGTGCTGTCTCATCGAGTTCATAGCGTGTCCGTTACGTTTGTCGCCAGCTCTGAGGCAACTCTTGATTCGGGTGTTGCAGACAACGGCAGCTGGTAAAGATGCGGAGTTAAAACACAGTCCTGCTCCCACAGCCTCACTTACACATATTGCATGTATATCACACAACTAAGTCCCTTACACCTTACACATAGCTATATAAAGGCTCTTCTTCTCTGATCGATATTCCTTTGCCTCTTCCCCCTTTCATCTCTACTCTTCAGCTCATCACAAGCATAGCAGTGTTTCTTGATTTTACATCCATTCTGAAGAGTTATTATCGTCTCATCATTACAACAAGCATACGCCTTGTGATTTTGTCTCCATACCACCCACACGTCTTTATATAAATCAATCATCTACGATTTCTCTAGGTGTGATTAGCATCCCTATTCCCAATAATAACCACCGTGACTATCTAACCTATACAGTTCACCATGTCATCCAGCGACGTCGTCCCTCCTTCTCAGGCAACCCATACCGCTCCTTGTGAGCCACTGCAGAGCTCTGCTAATAAGGGTCCTGTTATGCCAACCGTGCAACCTCAATCCAAACCCCAATCTCAATCCCAACCCCAACCGCAGCCGCAGTCCAAGGCACCCAGCAAGAAGTCAAAGTCTTCCACCTGTTTCCCAGAGTACCATGGCAGCAGCTTCGAGGAGCATCAACTCTACGACTACTTCAAGGATGTCTGGGACCATCATCACAAGAAGTGGGATCCCAGTATTCAGGACACTTTCAGGAAGCTGGTTCCCAAAGTCACCATCAGACGATCAACCAGCAACCTGATTGGGAGCCACAAAATCGGCAAGGAAGCACGCAAGGACGGTGCAACACTAGCCCACTTCGTTGTCCTGAACGCCATTTTCAACAAGAAAGCTTGCCAGAGAGAGAAGTGGTGGGCCGAGCTCTACAAACAGCACGCCAAGGAAATGGACAAGTTTGAGTCGGGCCCTTTTTACAGGACTTGCTCGATTAGCACCTCGGATGACCGAATCGCCCAGCCTAGTGGTTCGCCTACCCCGATGGATGTGTCTCTGCAGAAGGACCAACTTGAGGTCTTGAAGGCGGAGATGGCTCAAGCTGTCAAGTCCGTTTTCGAGGCGTTTGTGGCTGAAATAGCGAAGCAGCGGCAGGGAGCTGGATCGCAGCTCGAGGCTGTTAAGACGGAGATGAGTAAAATCATCAAGACTGGCTTTCAGGAATTTGCCAGCGCAATTGAGGAGCACCGCCAAGCAACCGGGTCGCAGCTCACAGAAGCAGCCGAAGAGCTGGCTATTCGCCAAGGCAATCTCGAGGAGAAGATGACTGAGTCCCTCGATCAGCAACAAAGTCTCGAGCAGAAGATCGAAGAACTCGCTGACTTAGTGTCTCAGAAGGATGAGGAGAATGCACAGATTTTAGACAAGCTCGCTCAGTTGGATGGGGTTTGGGAGGAGATTCTCGAACGTGTCCGTGAGCAACAACAACAACAACAACAACAACAACAACAGCAGCAAGGCGGTGGTGGTGGTAGCGCGGGCAGTGCCGGTGAGGTGGTGCCTTCTCTCAATTTTATTGGAACTCAGCTTTCTTGGAACATTCGAAAGTAAGTTTATAATGGCATCTGTCTAGTTGGAATGGACAGCTGCGAGTTGCTTTGGGTGAAGGTTTACCTGGGAAACATGGTACGGCGTGTAGGAAAGATACTTGGCTCATCTATAAACCTCACAGCCATTACAGATATACTCAGAGTTACAAGCCTATAATTGCTTTGGCATCAATAAACAATATTTACTGATAATGCTGTCGTTTTCTAGAAGTCATGGACATCTCTAATACTTGTCTATAACTACACTCGCAGCTAAAGAACAGAACGGCCGAGATTACTCTACCCCCTAGGCAATGATCTTGCTGGGACTTATACAACAATCTCGCAGACTAAAACAATTATGCAAACTCCATTAAATAGCAAATTCACTCATGATCTCCCGAACAACGCTTATTTTGAGAGTTTGGAACGGAAGTTCCGAATGATAATAATGAATACGCAGGCATTTTGCTCCTCAAATTCCATCCAAGCTAGGAACTCCAATATTCTCATGCTACCAGGTCCCAGTAGGCAAAGAAGAGTAATAGCAGCGTATAGTGGTCCATTAAAAAGCCTTCAAGTTAGGGCTTAAGGGGGGTTCACAAGCAAGACAGCACAGTTTATCAGGATGTTGTTCATGTCAATACTTGGCACTCTCTTTGGAAAGTTCATAGAATGCAATACTTTATTTTAGCAATCTTCCCGGATGGCTGAGAAGTCAGTAAATAGTCTTATATGGGAATACTTGTTGTCTGACCCCCCTCTCTTTCCCATGGGCGTTCCCAAAACCGATGGTTGAAACATGGACTCGGTAATTAATGTCGGTTTCGCATATAAGGTGACGGTATTATATTAGTATATCTTGTTGTTTGTTATGTTGGGTTACATGGACTACTTCAACACTATACTCTATTACCACTCCAAAAAGCCGAATTAATATCAGATCACTATAATATCCTTCATTTTCCATCACTTTACAATAACTTTATCTCAAATTGGAGACATCTATAGGGTAGGCATTTGGGGAAGACCAGCTGAGCGTAATCATGGGGCCTACATGTATTCCAGCGGCCACGCCCGGATCCTGAACAAAATAGCATTCCGAGAAACATTCAGAACAATTCAGAACAAGAATTTCAATATAATCAGTGAGCTGCTAGATGTTGCGAGTAGGGAACCTTTTCCAAGGAAGAGTAAGGTTCGTACGGAACAATATTTCTCCCCTTCCAATCCCGCGCCCCGTAATCAATGGATCCTCCAACCCAGGAAAAAAAGCTTCAACTCTCTCCAACCCACCCCCCCTCCTCCCTCCTTACCAACTCCCCCCCACGAGCGCAAACCCTCACCCGAGCTTCCCTTAAGCTCAATGCGCTCCCCCAATCGTCCGCCTGGATGATCCGTCGTCAATGGGGCCGCCACTCGAGCGTGCTGCTTGCAACTCCCTGTGGCAGCAGCTTCGTATCTTCTAGCTGCTTGCTCCGTCCTTTGCCACGCCAATCCGCAGCTCGCAAGGAGCTGTCCCAGAGGTCCATCAGCAATGATAGTAACGACCCAGAAGATTGGCGCGTTGACCACAGGCAATTGGAGGAAGTGCGAAGGGCGCTGTCAAGAGATGCCCATCAACAGCAGTTACAGTCCCAGACGGGGAGGCGCATGGTATCATGGCAGCCGCTGAAAAAGAAAAAGCCTTGGACGAGCTGGCAGGAGGGAATGCAACGCGGTCGATCACCCTCTGCCGCTCATGAGGAGACGCAAGGCTTCATAACCGGAGATCCCACCAAGTACGCATCCGCTCACCTGGTTTGGCCACAACTGAAGAGAAAAAAGCGGCGGCTGGACAGCTTGAACATCGAAGGCGACCGCACGGCTCCCCAGTTCCAAACCCTCGAGGTTACCAATCCCGAACAACAGCAACAACAAGTACCAGGAAAGGACCCTCGCCTCATGCTCATCATCGATGGCCTCTCACCCAACGTCCACCCCACCGACTTCTACCGCCTCACACCCAGCGATCTCTCCACGTGGAAGACCGCCATCAGGAAAAGTCAGATACCACAACCAAACCCACATGATACATGATCCCCTCACATCCAGATCCATAGAGCTTGGAAACTAACTCTTCACACCAGTTCAGCAAGATCGCCACGCCGCCACGCTTGAGCCCCTCGGCCGATACCTCCTCACCTTCAGCACCATCGAAGCCGCCACTTCCTACCGTGAGAGACTCAAGCGCATCCAGCAACTAAGCTTCCACAAACTCCAGTCCCCCACCGGCCTCTGGGAAAGCACCGTACCCTCGTCTCTCAGAGCTGCGCTCACATCGCCTCCACACAGCACCAAAGAAGGCAAGGACTCCAAGACTGGCGATGAAACCACCGCCAACGCTGCTCCAGACACTGCTACAGCTGTGGAGGACCTCCCCACGTTACTCGACAAATTCACACTTGCGCCCGGATCGCAAGCCGCCATTCTCGTCCAGCGCAGGCGAGTAATAATCAAACAAAAGTGGGCAAAAAAGCTCTCCGAGCTCGTCGAGTCTATCGGGTTCGGGGAGAAACCGCCCGTCTTGCTCTTGGAAATATATCCCGCCACGCTCACAGCGCCGGAACTATTCAAATTAATCAACCGCGACGGCTACAACCGTGGTCTACGATGGCAGGTTGGCATGCCCGTCCACCTAAAAAACACCCTAGCATCTACGGAAGCGGACAATGGCGATGACGGTGAGGATACAGTAGAAACAGGACCAGGTAGTTACAAGCCAAATTCCCTATTCAGGGTTAACGACCACGATACTTGGGAAAAGTTAAAAGGTCGATTCGTCATGGCTTGCCTGGACGAGGCCGAAGCCAGGCGCTTCCAGCGTAGCTGGAATAACCGGACCGTTACAATGTCACGTCCAAACGAGCTCACGTTTAAGATTTATGCGTCCATAGTAAACTGGTAGCTATCTGCCTCTAACTCTCCACACCTCTTCTCTTATGTGGTCTTGCGTCGATGCTCATAATATCATCGCTCTTTTGTATTCCTACTGCGTGCCAGACAACTCCAGGTAATGAGCCTGCCAGTCGCTACCTTTGGCCACACACACACACACACACACACACCCTATTCACAACGTGCGCAGAGTAGTACAAGAATCCCTGAGTTGCCATATAGAACGGCGCCATGCCACTACGGCGACAATAGCTTGTATTAGAACCCGGAAGAGAAAGAAGAAAGAAGAAAAAAAAAAAAAGGAAAACCACAAACTCCGGACCCTATTGCTCTCTCTCTAAGGTAGTAAGTAAGTAGGTAAGGTAGGTGAATCAGGGCCACTGGTGGTGGATGATGTGGGTGGCTGGCTGGGAATATCATGACCCTGGTTTCCAGTTACGTCATTGTTAGTGGCCTCGTAAAATAGCCTGCCCGTCATTTGTTGCGTTTGCACTCTGCCATCTCAAATGCAGACGTCCATCTTCTTCCAAGCCGAGACCCGTGATAGACGCTCACATAACACTGCCGCTTCCCGTAGCGGCTTAGCAGCACTTGCCGCCCGCACCCTCTCCCTTCTCTCCAACGTTGACCCCTGAAGTTGTCGTAGTGGTGTCCTTTTGGTTGTCGATGAGACGCTTCTTGATATCGGCAGCTAGGCTGTAAAAGGCCTTGTCGATGTTGATGTTGCTCTTGGCTGAGACTTCGAGGAAGGGGACACCGAGCTCATCCGCTAGGGCTTGTCCTTGTTCTGTGGAGATTACGCGCTTGTCCTCCCAATCGCACTTGTTACCAATCAGGATCTTGTTAACACCTTCGGTGGCATGCTGTTCCACGTTCTGGAACCATGTGCGAATGTCTGTCAAAGGCATATCAATGTTAGCAAGTGTCAACGGCTAGGGTTTTTCGTCTTTCCTCTGCCTGCCTAGTAGCTGGATGCTTGCAGCCTAAGCGCCTCCACATGATGTGCAGACATCCAAGATGCGCAACACCGAGGCCTCGCATCAATCTGAGGAGGGGCGGTGAGGATGGAGAGATTATCGGACATACTGTTAAATGATCGTTCGTCAGTCACGTCGTATACGAGCAAAATGCCCATAGCGCCTCGGTAGTACGCGGTGGTGATGGTTCTGAAACGCTCCTGACCAGCAGTGTCCCAAATCTGCAGCTTGACACGCTTGCCATCGAGCTCAATAGTTCTGATCTTGAAGTCGATTCCGATGGTGGTGATGAAGGACGGGGTGAAGGAGTCCTCGCTGAATCGCAGCAGACAGCATGACTTTCCGACGCCCGAGTCGCCTATTAGGAGAAGCTTGATCTGTAAGCGAGGGGCAAAAGTCAGCGATTGATGGAGATTAAGGGCTGGGGGCTGCGGCCAGTCGGGGGAAGCTGCATTTCCCCCAGCAACAAGAGAGGTATACCAGGAAGTCATAGTTACGATTGTTGTTCGGCATGGTGGGCGATCGTGGCGACGGCCGAGTTAGTGAGGGAGATTTGGGTTAGAGACGGTCGAGCCGGCGGTCGAAGGACGACTACGTAAGTCGACAGAGGCTAATGACGAGCCGTAGGGGGAATGGACAGGAAGTTGCTTGCTCGCAGACAAAATAATAGCCAAGACAGCGATAAAGCAATGAGACGGCGTTGGAAAAACCTGCAGGGTCGTTGATCGTGGTGAAGTCAACAGTGGTTAACTTGGTGGTCTGGTTGTTGCAGAACCCGTTGTTGGCTGGCGGCCGTTTCGGTGAGACGTAGTGGACGCTGAAGGGTCTTTGACAGAGACGGTGGAATATTCAGCCCGATAGAGAGCCACGAGTGAGCGGATCTGGGCAGCTACAGCACGGCGCAATTGAGTCGAGCACCGGTGAGCTGGTGATGCGAAGTCGTGGGCGAGCTGAGAAATGCTTTGGAAGGCCCGTCGGTGAAGCAGAAGGATAAGAAGCAGAGAGAGGCTGATGCAGAATCGAGGTTTGGCCATCTGGACAGTTGGGAAGCGGTCGGCCAGTTGCGTTCGTCTTGGTCCGCCGCTCCTGCAGCAGCGTGAGGTACCTGGCGCAGGCAACCAAGGCGGAGAGGTACATACACGCAGTACCTAAGGCTACCTGGGTACATAAGGCACATAAGGTACCTAGACCCAGCGTACGTAAGGTACCTCATGCACCGCTCTCAGCGCCTCCGTTAGTGGGTTTTGGCGGTCGACATTCGGCCGGTGGGCGGTGGCGACCTACCTGCCTTGTCTAGAGAAAATGCGGTCGGATGTCTTTTTGGGGGGGTGGAAGGAAGCCAGCGTCTTTCAGTGGAGCCCAGGCACCTATCGAATCAACGGCCAGCGAGTGATAGTGACATATGGCGCTGGTCAGGAGCTAATCAGAAGCCCCTGTTGCGAATTTTCAGTGGCTACAGCGGCGAAGAGGGGGATGGATGATGCTGTAGAATAATAGCTGGCCGCCCTGATGTATCGAATTGGTGGGGGACACCCATTTGTGACACAGTGAAACTCGTGGAATTCCAACCCTTCTTTTTTTTTTTTTTTTTTTTTTTTTTTATAGATATAACAGCAGTATACCCTGTATGCTCAATCTAAGTGACGTTTCTACCATCAAGTCTGCATTCGACAACTGTTTCGAACCAAGTGTTATTCAACTTAGTGAGTGACGCTGGTGACAAGTATCCTTATGAATGACAACTACACCCTTGTCGACGTCATCGTCATCGCTTCGCTGGCCCAAAACCTAGGCCAACCTAGACGTGACCCCTTTAGTATAAGCAACGGTAAAATAAATATCCACTTTTACTCTCAAGTACTTTACGTGGATGGGATAGGAGTTGAAGGCTACTATTTCTATGAATTACATATGATTACTCGCCTTTACAGAAGGAAATGTCCAAGACGTGGTGTAAAAGGCTCCAAGGACTAGGCGAGCACGCTGTATCCTCTTCGACACACATATAGTCTCTATGGAACCGGATGGGATCCAATGTAATGAGCAAACTCCTCAAATGTTTCATGTAACCTCCTATTGCAGATTTGGGCCAAAAATACGTTGGACTGAGGGTTGAACATCTTGAGACTGGTAATTTGTAAAGTGCTTCGAATATATATGGCGAAAGTAGCGCGGGGCAAAATTATAGTAGGTAGTGTACATGCGATTTTTACCTAAACATTATCGGACGACCTTCTACGTGCGAATAGCAACACCTCCTTAAGAAAGAAGAGCAATTGTAGAAAGGTTGAGTTATGAAGGAATTCGTTTACATCCTACTACTGTGACTACTATGAAAATTGAAAATTTTTGGGACCGCTAAGAAATAGGGAGGCAATGCCTTAATCGCTCGGTGGTCTGTCTATCTGGTGAAAACTCATAGCGTCCACAATTTCTCAACCATTTATAAAAATTTCTTGAAATCCATTTATACTCACTCACCTTGTAATTGCCCTTGCTAATTTCTACACAAACAACCCTCTCCTTAGACACAAACACACACACCACGAAGCAGGTCTTCGTCTCATGGAAGCCAGGCTTAATAAACCCCTCAACAAGCCGCCATGGTCAAAAAAAGCATCGACGTAAAAGTGCGTCCCCTTGCAAACGCCAGCCTCGAAAAAGCCAGTCTCCTCGGCGCAGGCCGCATCTACGTCAGCAAGGACTCCCTCATCTCACTCACAGGCGGCCTCGACAACGGACGGCCCTGTATTGTTGAGAACCTGCAAATTGACAGTGATGCCAGCATAGCAGAAACTGGGCAAGATGGACCAAAGTCGAGGGGGGCGTCGCTCTGGGTCCTCCCAGAGAAGAACATCAGCCCCAACGTGGTGATGATGACTCGTGCCTTTCAGGAGGCTTCGGGGTTCAAGTTGGGGGATGTAGTTCGCATTGCGCTTGGTGAGGCCGCGATGCCAGATGCGGAGGAAGTTGTGGTGCAAGATGTTGCGAGTGACGCTGCGGAGAAGCAGCAGGATGCAACCGCAACAGCGCCAGCGTCGAAACACGCCCCTTCATGGGAGTTTTCTCTAAGTATATCACTAGACCGTGCGGAACAAGTGTTCCCCGGCATGGTATTCGAAGGTGTCAATATCAACAAGTTACGGCGCACCTTCAAGGTCATCTCTGTCAACGGACAAACACACAACATCGCGCGCTTCAACCTCGCATTGACAAGCGTACGGATCCTCCAGCCAGGAGATGACAAAGACAGACCACAAGATACAGACAACAACAGCCGCAACGCAAGCGGACCTCCAATCATCACTGGTGTCCCTGGCCTTACTGCCCAGATTGCCACCTTGAACAAGTTCCTCCGAGGCTTCGGCCGGCCCTTCTGGGTCCCCAACGAGCGCGAATCATGCGGCTTCGTCATCCACGGCGGCCACGGCACCGGCAAGACTTTCATACTACAGCGCCTGGCAGAAACGCAATGGGGCAAAGCCCACTGGATCAGGCCCTCGGACAAACTCTCCTCCATACGAGAGACGTTCAAGCAAGCCCAGGCACAGCAGCCCAGCCTCCTTTTCATCGACGGCATGGAAGACATCCTAGCCAAGGAACGCTCCAACCGCGACTCCGTCATCGAAGCCCTCGGCGAAGAACTCGACAGCCTCTCCGCCGCAGCGTCTGCCGCAAATGCTCTTCCCCGAGTCGTCGTCATCGCCACCTGTCTCGACTACCTGAGCGACGTGCCGGCCAAGCTTCAAAAACGCTCCCGCTTCAGGGAGAACATCGCCCTGCCTATCCCGCGGGCGACGGAGCGGCTGGAAATCCTGCGCTTCTTTGATCCCCCTTTGAGTCAGGATGAGAAAGAACAGTGTCTGGTGAGCTTGGCGTCAAAGACACACGCTTACAATGGAGATGACTTGGCAAACTTGGTGTTGAACGCCAAGAGAATCCTAGGGAACCGACTAGATGAAGAGGAAGCTGTCACGCCAACTATAAGCGAAGGAGATGCCACTACCCAAAATGATGATGCAAACCAGCAGCAGTATCAGCAGCAGCAGCAGCAGCAGCAGCACTTCCTAACCCCTCAGGATATGGAGCAAGCCCTACACATCACCCGTCCCACGGCCATGCACGACATCAACCTCAAACCCCCTACCATATACTGGCAAGACGTCGGCGGCCAAGAATCCCTCAAGAAAGTCCTCTCCCGCATGATCAAAAACACAAAGGTATTGAATTCCCTATACTCCCCCCCCTTTTTTTGTCCCCTATCCCACCCAGCTCACATCCTCCTTTCCCATCTAGGACACCAACCCTTCCAGCCGCCACGTCCTCCGCCACCCGCCCAAAGGCCTCCTCCTCTACGGCCCCCCCGGGTGCTCCAAGACCCTCTCCGCCCAAGCCATGGCGACCGAGTCCTCCTTCAACTTCTTCGCCGTCAAGGGCGCCGAGCTCCTCAACATGTACGTGGGCGAGTCGGAGCGCGCCGTCCGCACCCTCTTCGAGCGAGCCCGCGCCGCCGCCCCTTCCATCATCTTCTTTGACGAAATCGACTCCATCGGCGGGTCGCGCAGCACCGACTCCTCTTCAGGATCCTCTGCCTCCTCCTCCAGGAGCAACAGCTCCGTCAACATGCTCACTACCCTCCTCACCGAAATGGACGGCTTCGAAACCCTCACCGGCGTCCTCGTCCTTGCTGCCACCAACCGCCCCGAAGCAATGGACCCGGCGCTCCTCCGCCCCGGCCGCTTCGACCAAGTCCTCTACGTGGGGCCCCCTGACCTCACTGCCCGACAAGCCGTCTTCAACGTCCACCTGCGGGGGTTATCCCTCTCACCTGATGTGGATGTCCCGGAGCTGGCTTGCCTGACGGAAGGGTATTCCGGAGCGGAGATTAAAGCCATTTGCAATGAGGCTGGGCTAGCGGTGCTGGACCGCTGCGATGAGGATCAGACGGGCCAGGAGAAGATGGAGATTAGGATGGCGGACTTGGTGGCGGCAGTGGAGAGGACGCCGAGGAATATTACGCAGATGATGATAACGGGGTATGACATGTGGTCGAGGCAGTTTAAGCGGTTATGATAGATACCGAAACAAAACAAAGCAAAAAATTTAATAAAACAAATGCAAAAAAAGTAGTGAACAGCTTTCATCACACACAAGTTGTTCACTCAATATCTTGAACTCAGCTTCATTAACAAAAAGTCCATTCCTATCACACTTCCATAAGGCACCCCACCGCCACATCTTCATCGACAAAAAGTCTTTGCGTTTGTATCTTTTCTTACATGGATAATAGGAGGACACTACTACTACTACTAAGTAAGATATGAATACACTAGACCAGGGCCGAGGGTTCGGCTTCACCCCCTTTCCTTTGCTTTCCTTTCCTTCACCATGCTAAATAGGCATATTAACCAAAGCCAGCCTAGCCCATTTCTTGTCCAGTCCCAGCAGGGGAAGTAGAAAAAGATATTCCTTCATTGTGAGGCCATGTTTTTCTTCTCTTCATTCTTTCCTCGCAATCCTGCCTGCATCGTGTTCATTCGCCTCCCCTTCGGTTCTATTCTTAGAGGCTTAGCGCATCCACCTAAGCCCATAGTAAAAAAAAGTCCCCAATGAGCCCACTATAGCATCATCGGTATAATGTGATGGATATTCAAGGAGTTTTTAAAAAAAGGAATCACGAAACGCCGCTCGCCGTCCCACCGTTTGGCCATACTCGGCCATTATAACAAAGCCGACCCTAAGTGCTGCTTAACCGTCTGCACCTTGCATTCTCGTATGAAGTGAAACAACCAGTAAAACCCGTACGCCCATCAGGAACAATATATCCTAGTCCACAAATCAAGGCTCTTCCTCCGATCGAGGAGGGCCACCTGTCCTCAGAGCAGGGGAGAGACTAATCGCAATCTTTTTTGGCGTGCCGTTTCCAGCGCCAGCCGTGAAGCTTTTGCGTCTCTGGCTGAGACTCGATGGCAGTGATGAATTCGATTCCGTAGAGGAGCTGTTGCGTCGCTTGCTATGCATTAATTTCCCAAGCTCGTCATCATCGTCATCTTCTTCTCGTCTCCGTTTCTCCGATAGACGCTCGGGCGGCAGAATTCCTGATATGTTTGAGTTAGGGCTAGCGGCTATGCTTTCCTCACTGTCGGCCCTGGATTGGCCATCACCCTCGACATCGGCATTTTCGTCACCGTCCTCGTCGGATGCATAGTCAACCAATGGCTTGGAAGGCGTGGCGGCAGCATTGCCGCTATGGGTTCCGGCATGGTTCTCGTCGTTTTCGTCTTCTGGGTCGGACGTCTCCCAATACTCTTCCTCTTGGGGATCCATCGTAAATTGTTCCATCAGTCGAGTATTTGGTGGTGGCTTTCGAGTCATGTCTTCCTCCGTTTCGAGATAGTACTCCATATTCGCTGTATAACCCTGGGTTTGGTCGTATCGCAAAAGAATTTCCCGGAAAGTGGGCATATAGCTCAGGATGACCAGGAGGTCCCGATGATTAACGACAAGATGCTTCACCAAGTCCCTCATTTGTTCCTTCTTGACAAACTCAAAAAGCTCCAGACAGGCTGAGCTAAGCAAGTTATCCCGGGGCATCGTCTCAATCAACACTTCAAGAACAGGGCCGAGCACGTCCTTCTCAATCAGATTTTTGACGTAGAATTCTTCTTGCAATCCAATCACAGAGCGGAAGAAGCGAATAGAAACTGCAATATAATCAGCATACTAGTTTTGCAAGTATCAAGGATCTAGAAGAAACGTACCAAGTCGCAAGTATTTCTCAGGACATTTGAGAAGCTGCGCAACTCGCTGAGCAATGTTGTGTGTCATGACAAAGTACCGGGTGAAGCGATGGTGTTGACGGATAAAGAAGCAGAGAATCTCTACCAGGTATGAGAACATGGAGGCTTGTTGTACAGCAAAGTCCATATCCGTGCGATGCTCTAGATCTAGCAGCGGCCTAAATAGCTTCACTGCCGAGCGCTCATAGAAACGTGTCAGGAACATCTCCTGCTGGGGATCAGCAGCTGGCTGTGGTCTGGGCCTGCCCACAAATTCGCCACCGTTTGCTTTGGGGAAGGGCTCGGGCCCTTGAGGATTGGTTCCTTGGTCCATAATCACCCTGATAGCGTCTGATATCTGTGATTTTACGCCCAAGTCCACCTCTACCAGAAGCAGGTCAATCAAAGAGTCTAGTAATGTGGATGAACCATCTCCCATTTGTCGATAGATCGTTTGGCGAATCATTTGTGGGTCGTGGTCGATGATGGAGATGAGGATATCAGTGGCCCCGACTCGGACTGCAACGTCGCCATGTCGTAAGCCGTAGTGAATGACCTGGAGCAAGCCGTGAGCGAGGAAGTTGTTATAGAGGGACTGGCGCGCCGGCGGTTGAATGTTCTTGGCAATGGCGCAGCACTGTTGAATGAATAAGACCGCTTCCTTTCGCTTTTTAGGGTCGGTATTCTTAGATCCAAATATCCCAAAGAGCTCAGCGAGAAAGGGGCCATTTGACTGCAGATGCTGAACGATGTCAACCTGGTTGAAAAATATCAACGAATTAAGTACCGAAAATGTGGGATCATCGAGGATCCTAGCCAGCACCACATCCTTCAGGTATTGAAGACGGTATGTCTGGTGTATTTTTCGACGGGTCTGCTCATCCTCGATAGGAACCACCTCTTTAAATCGCCCCTGGTTATCCAACCAATGCCGGTGGTTGGCCTTGTGGCTGGGGAAATCCGGGTCATATTCTAGAGCGCCAACAACGCCCAGTAGATATTCGTCAGATACGGCGTGCTCAATGATGGAGGTGTCGTTGAGGAGAAGTATGCTCTTCATAATATTACATAAGCGATGCAGATCGGGTAGGCTTTCAAGATCCTCGGCCATTTCAACGAGGGGGAGGAGTTTGCCGATGTAATCGTCGGTCATAATAAACTTGGCTAGTGCCTCGCGGCCATTAGCCGTGGAGCTCATTATGCGCATACTGGTATCGATTTCGGCGAGATTGCGAAGCTCCGCGGCTGGCAGGTTGACGGTGGCAGGGCCTTCAATGGCGAGGTCGTCGGAGAGGCCATCATCTGAAGGGAGAAAAGAAAGCCTTGGTCAGCATCTCAGCATTTGAGAGTCAATAGGATCACGCCTTCCTACCTGCACCAGGAAGATTGTTTTGAAAAGTCTGTTGTACGCTATTTACAAATCGCCTGTGGTCGATGTTAGCCAGTCGAGTTGAGCCTATGGGGGAGCAGACCAGAGACGGACCATATCATGGCACATCCCTCGGCTTCTTGGAAGCTGAGGGCCATGTCAATGCCGCTGCTAGGCTCCTGCCATACAATGAGCGTTTCTGCAGTGTTGCGTTAGTTTATATCATGGGCAAACAGACAAGAGCGTGACCTGCCTTGCTGCTTTTGAAATCCATCCTCCTTTTGAATCTTTGTTTCTAGCAAGAGTCGATCGGGCTGGTCTTCGGACTCGACAATGACTCTAGGATCCTTGCGGCCATCTTCAGTCTAGATTATGCGAGATTCAGGTCAAATTAGTAAAGTCGGTGCTCCAATTTCAAGTCGATAGTGGGGGGGAATATGTAAGACAATCGATGGTCGGGATTGATGTTGAGATGAAATGAACCGCATGGGGACAAAAACACGAGATGGAGCAAAGGCTAGGAGTTGGGGATAAAACATACCGTCTCGAACGTCGCGGTACAGAAGCCCGTGCCGCGATCGAACCAGTCATTGTTGCGCAGTTCATAGACCTTGACGCGCTTCTTGTCCGTCGCCTGATGAGGCACCGGCTGTGCCATCATCAATGGCTCGGGATCCACCCCCGTGGCAAACTGGCTATTGTACGCGACCAGGTCAGGCGTGAGCTCGAGATGCTGCTGTAGGGACAGTTCTGAGGTTTCGGTCTGGCTCAAAATCGTAAGCGCCGCCACGGTTCCTTTCGTGATGCGCCCGCAGCAAGGGGCGCGCGGTTCGAGTCTTGTGTGCGTTTTGCGGTCGGACAAAGGGACGGAGAGGGACGATCAACCGGGAGAGGCGATGGGAATTCTGCCTGTGCGGTGGTGTGTGGGAGTGTGACGTATTGGGGAGTGAGGCGAAGATTTGCTCAGTGCGCCATGCAAACACGCCGGCAAAGCAAGATGAGCAAAGCACAGCACACACACACAGTACAATACGGTACAGTACAGCCCACGTCCAGCGTTCGTCGAGGACTTCTTCTTCTTTCGATAGATGAACCGGAGGATGGAGATGCGGCGGCGATGTCGGGCTTGCTCAGGCTGCAGGTGGTGCGGCTGCGGCTGCGCTGCGGCTACAACCCCAACGAGGCCAGGCGATGGATTCTGCGCGACCGGGCACGGGGAGAAGAGGAGGTTCCCACTGGCCGTCAAGCGACGTCAGACGAGCGAGGGCGCTGGGCCCAGAACAGATACGCGCGATGCAATAGACAAGAAGAAAGGACCAAGGAGCGTGGTCGTGTGCGCGCGACACAGCGGACGACGGGGGACTTGACGCTGCGGTGTCTCGGGGGGGGCAGCCAACGTGCGTGATGGATAGCCTTGGACGCTGTCGAGGTTTGAAGATGGATTGAGGTGGGCAAAGCGCGTGACCACGGCAGCGGCTTTGTTGGCGGTGGTGGAGTTTGGAGGCAAATGCGCTGGGCCGCAGTAGCAGCCTGGGGTGCCGGGCGCTGGCTGCCCGGCCTGGCTGGCGTTCTGGTCTGGGGTTTCTGGCGGGCTCCAGGCTACTTTGGGCCGCTGTCGCCGGGGGGGGGCTTGGGGGGTTTCTGGCTGCTGATAGGGGCGGTGATGGCACAGCACTGGGGGGAGGAGGGGGCAGGCTACCAATGGATACTAGTAGATCAACTGCACCAGCGGGCATTTGCTGGGTGGGTAATTTTTTCTCTCTCTTGGGGCGATGTTTGTCCAATCAGCCGGTGGGATGGGCAGGCTCCCTCCGAACACACCTAAAAATACCAGACCTGATGATTAATACCAGGTATCATATCAATCTAGGTATCTATTGTATCAATGGCGTGGTTGTCCTCATACAGTAACAATGCCGTCCAATATAGAAGACAGAATATTTTCAACTGCCCAATCCCACCGCTTTGGGCTTTTCCTCTCATGTCTTAACGATACTATGCATTAATATCTCGCACCATTGCTTGTTAGCCACAATCGAAGCTTTGTTTTTGCGCCACCATCCATAGAATACATCAGAATCATTCCCCCAGCACGCCGGAATATCACGTGACTATGCGTTGGGCAGCGTTGAAGGCCAGTTTTGGCACCGTTGCGAAGTTAGTTTGCTGGAGACTCACTCCAATATAACCCATCCTCAATGCCACGTTATGACGACGCAGACGTCAAACTTGAGAGTTTTCGGTTATCAACAATCCACCGACCATGTATGTATCTAGTATATTTAATGACCAAGCGGCGGTTATTTTGATCTATTAATACAAAGTACGGATTACGCGCCACGATAATCCAAGAATCACGTGTTAACCCAATGTCGTCACCTTGCGCTCCCTATTCGTCCAACTTCGCGACTTCGGCAGCAAAAGGATATGTTCAGTCCCCTCTTCAAGGGGGCAAAAAAAAACGTTGGGACATGCGCGCCATCGCTCTAGTGGGCGGTGCGGCGGCGGCAAAAAACGGTCCCTTCACCCATTGACAAACCCGACTGGGCTCTTCTGAAACGTGTCTCAGTCCGATGATACCTCCAAGTCACCCGGATCGTCGTTTTGTCTTCCTGGTTCCGAACATGACACCAACAGGCGTCTTTGGGACTTTTCGGTTTAACTCGATGGGTCTTTTTTATGCTTATAAGATTGCATTTCTACTTTGGGAACTCTACAGAGTCCTACGCTAGGGTAATAATAATATTAACAATAAACTACAGCGGATCGATATCAAAGTGAGCTGGTGTTCGTTATTCGACGACATAAAAAATTTCCACAATCGTACAGATGCGAAAACCTACGCACATGTCCGTCCCTAGATAGCCAACGCCGGTTCGCGCTGTCTCTGCTGTTCTGTCTGTTGTTTGACAACATACGCCCTTTACGCCAGAGCATCCACGTTGCCGTTCAAGGGAATGCAGGAACATCGGAATAGCCTCCGAGATGAACTTTTGCGCTGGTAGCATCCCGGTGTTTTAGATCCCTTGGCTCCCTTTGACGGATTTTCCACCGCGCGAGGTCAAGACTGGCTATTTTTCGTCGTGTGGATTTTGAACAAACTCCACCACAACCCACGGAATGGCTAGGGTGTAAAACGATTTTTTTATACTCCGCTGTGTGTTATTATAAGTTCGATCGCTCCGGTTGCTGGTGATTCTTTATTTGAAGGACTTCGCAGTCTCAAACTGTTGTTATTTATGTCGCTTTCCGAAGATGTAGGCGACATTGCGATATTTCTAACTGCGACTTCGCTTCGGCAGCTGAATGCTCAGAGGTGGTATGAACACCACACTTTGACAACACTTTCATGGCTATTTATACCGTTAGTATAACGTCTCCCATGGAGTCGTAGCGGGTTATGCATCCATTTACTCAATCTTTGACCTCTCCTCACTGTCAGATTTTTTTTTAAAGAAAATAAAGCATTGCATTGGGTGAACTCTACAAAAAAAAAATAAGAAAAGAAAAAAGGATTCATATCATGACTCTTCAGAGCGAGAGATAAAGAAGGCCATTAACATTGCAACAACCAACTAAACAAATACACAAACCTCATCGTAAACCCATAAACCAGACCTCCTTTACACAGACTCCACCAATCTATGAGGCTGAAAATCCTACAGCCTCATTCCTACCTCGGCGCCACCCAGAATTCAGTACCGATGCAGGGTAGGCGATAACACAAACCACAATCTCGAGAGATACATCCCCTTTCGACCTACATACGGCGCCTCTTTTTTTTTGTTGTCCCTTATCATATTTCACTCGCATGCTTCCATGCATGCATGTCTTACTACGTCGTTTGAGATGAGACCGCACAATCTCTTCCTCTTACGTATGTGATGAACAAATTATATGTAATCAGCCACTGCTTAGCATCATTCTGATTCTTCCCCCATTTGGCAGTCACTTGTTCTTTCTTATCTTGAAGGAATGGCCTCCTGTCATACGGGCCTGTGATAGCCCATGTCTGTGAACACACGAGAACTATTGGATTTGCCTTAAATAAACAATTGAACAACAGAATCAATAAAGCTAGAGGATGATTAGATATACATACAAAAAAAAATGACCTGCTTCTCCGTAGATATATCGTCATAGCAAGGATAGGGTCCATCAGAAGTGATAATAATAGTACATCTTTAGATACCAGATACCGGGTAAATGAGCCGCTTTCCGAACTATGCCTATATAATATGCATATAGATTAAGGAAGCAAATAATCCATTCGGTAGACCAAACCCAAATATATTTGATATATTCACATGCCTAGCGCGTGGGTTTGCTTACAACTTAAGACCCTATATATCTACAATAGACAGAAGCCGCAAAACACTACACTCTGGGATTAGTACCTTGGATATGACCTTGTTACATCCATGTTCCTGCGTGAATGAATGAATGAATGGATGGCCAGGGATTAGCTAATGCTAGAGGGAGGGAGAAATTGTGCATTTTCAATCCAACAGGGCGATGTTGTCTGCTCAGCTGCAGAGAGACAGAGGACTCAACACATTGCAAGCAACATGATCGTGATAGCGTCGCTTCCATATACCAATATTAAACCATATGCCCAATCCCTAAAAATCTCGTAGCTGTCTGTACCCATCTTCTCAAATGGGTACACTATCCGACTTCATACCCCAGGGAGACCAAGCCCTCATCGAGCAGTACCTTGCATCCTCCCCATCAGCAGGCAAGCAATCTCAACGACTTCTCCCCCCAGGGCTTCACACCCCTCGCAACAGCCATACTCTTCAACCAACCCATCATCGCTGAACATGTCCTCTCCCTCGGCGCAGACATACACTTCGGATACCGAGCCAACCAGTCCCATGACAAAGACAACGAGATAACCAACCGCCTAAAGCCAGCTTCTCTACCCGACATCTCTTCACCTCTCCTCTGCGCCGCTATTATCGGTTTCATAGAGCTTCTACACCTATTAATTAAGTAAGGCGCAGTCATCAACGACAAAATAATACCGCCTCATCCTCTTCAAGTCGCACGCAACAGGAGACGCCGTACAAGCTCTGATTGCGGCTCTGATTGCGCTTGGCGCCATCTTATCTGCAAAGGGACTAATCCGGATGGACATCCCTCATTTTCGCTATCCACCGCGCGGCGACGTCAACGTACTTCTTAAGCACGGCGCAGATGCTACCATTGAGCGAACAGCAAGGTACCGAATACGGCATGCTTCAACTGCCACCGCCACTTCTGACGAGAAACTAGTGGTTGAGACCTCGTCACCGATAATGGTGGCTTGCGGACCACGCCATATTGACAGATACGTCGGCTGACCTGATTCGACTCCTGGCCGCCGCTGCGGGCGCTGAAGTCAATCTTCGCTACACTGCAGGATCGGATTACGAACAACAAATGAGCTTTACGGCCTTGTCTATCATTTGTTGCTGGTCGAGGACATCGCAGCCGGACGTCCGCACCTCCCATGCTTCAGGGGAAACATACGGCGTAAAAAAAGTGGGCTAATTCAAGGCCTTGATAGAGGCTGGTGTTGAGGTCAATGATTAGGCTATTCTTCAATATATATGCCAGGGGAGGATGTCATTTTCCCGACTTGAAGTACCGGCTTACTATACTACGAGCACTCTTAGATGGCGGCGTACTCGCCCGATACTTCGTCTCTGGAAGCAGTAGCCGCGTCCTTGACTGATCGAGAAGAGTCGAGACCTTAATTTCTTGAGATGGCTGCTGTGATTTCGACGGCCGGTGCGAAGTGGGAGTACGAGCCTGGGAATCGAGAAGGCAACCCGCAGTTGAAGTTGCTAAATAATATACTTCAAGATGCAGGCAGACTGGTCGATGATGGGTTGAACTGATAGATCGAATTAGTAAAGGGAAAAGACATAGTGGCATAATTTAGATGCAAAGACTGCTCTGATCCAAAAAGTTCAAGACGTGCTTATGTGTAGGACGATTATATAGTTTTGCCTTACCCTCGGTGCTTTCATAGTGAGACGAAGAGTAAATGAGGCAATGTAGTCGATAGATTCAATGGATTACAATGACGGAAACAAAATGACTTCAAAATAGCTACATGATATTTGAGTAATGACCTAACAGGGCTGTATTTGATAGAACAAATAGACTCTCTTTTACTCTAGGAAGCACATTTTTCGTAGCATTTCGACACTGATTTTGCGAATGATGGAGAATTATTCGACATGGATCATGATCTTACCTGACTGACATTCCGTAATCCACCATATACTTTCTAATACAAAGGCTCAGATTACATCTCACATCCGTGAGAGGCAACCCCGTCTGCCAAAAAACCCTGAAGTGAACTGAAGTGAACTGAAGTGAACTGAACTGTGCAAGTTCCGACGGTGGGGACCCAGTTTGTATCAGCTGCAGGGTCGATGATGACGAGACGGCCTCGGCAAGGCTAGCAAATAATCATTTCTATTAGCATATATGTTGTCTAGTATTCATCAAATCAAGGTCATTCAGTCAGCGTTCTGGCCTATCGAATCGTAGACGCCACCGAGCTGACACTTGAGCATCTCTGTCTGACCCGGCTTTGTCATTTTGGCAAATTCTCTCTGCATAGACCTCCTCTGTCGCCTAC
Source organism: Sphaerostilbella broomeana (assembly GCA_930272545.1). NCBI lineage: Eukaryota > Fungi > Ascomycota > Sordariomycetes > Hypocreales > Hypocreaceae > Sphaerostilbella > Sphaerostilbella broomeana. The sequence continues at coordinate 399,120 of CAKNET010000008.1, forward strand.
TCTAGTCAACATCTGTGACATCTGTGCAACCAGACGGACTACTCTTCGTGGTTATTAGCTCCCGCCTTTAACAAGATTCAACTTCAGCGTGAATGTTCATGGTTGTAGTACAAATTTAGCCCCGTATTTCCCCGATCTGGGACCTGTTGTTGGACTGAATGAGCTCTCGGATCCAAAGGGGAATATTTAGTTCCGTGAGATCCACGATAGGCATGAGCCGCCGCCATGATCACCTCGAGGTGGGGGAGTGGGGGGCTGAAATCTCATCGTGGTTTCGGAGAGAACATCTTTGATCGCAGCTTGGCTGGCGTCGGACGTTAGGACAACAGTAGTGAGGATACTATGATTCTCGCCTCGAGATCTAGCAGCTCATATGATTCGGCCTCAGAGAGATATTTAAGCCTCAAAGAAGAAGAGGAAAAAAAAACTGGCCGCTATGTTTCTGGGTAGGATGGATGAATATTTCGCGACTTAGGTACATTGGTTGTGCAACGGAACGGCACCTTGTCTCTCGACCAAAACGGCAGTTTCGTGGCCTCAGATAGCGCGCTGGACTGAACCCCTGTTTGAAAACGTGGCCGATCACACAGACTTCAATAGATCGAACAAGGTGGGGGCCGCCGCAATTGGTAGTCGGTGCTAAGTGTGACCCTCAGCTCTAGCAGGACCTAAATCAACGACTACAAGCAAGGGGGCTCAGGCGACGTGACGGCTCTGGAGCTGAAGAGAGGCGGTAACAAGCACTCCCGGCTTATCTATGGAGGTTACACCATGGCGGCGGCAATCAAGTTGTTATGATGATTATCTTATCTGACGTGTTGGAGTTATTTTCAAAGCGGTCTCTTTAGCATTCGCGGCTTGGATTTCCGTACCTATGCTGATTAGTATACCGTGCACACATGTATGCCAGCACTTTGGCACACCAGCAGCAAGCCCAAAAAGTCGCCGATGATTGCCACCTTGGACCGCTCGAATGCCTCGAATCGAGACATTGCTCTATTCAATCCGGTGCGCGCGGTTGTGGATTGGTGTGCAGTACATTTGCCTCTGAGGGGTAAATAGCATGGATGCCAAACGATTTCCAATATTTGGACCTTTGGCTATGGCAAGAGTGAGCATCTTGCCTAGTTAGTCATGAACATTGATGTATAAGCCCTGATTTGGGAAGTCCCTGGGGTTCTAGGCTATCGTCTCCTGGCTCAATCAAGTCACGTTGACCACAAACTGCTGGAACCCTTGACATATTGGTTGCGCGACCTACCTCGCTGGTCTGCTGCCAAGACCACTTGACAAACAAGGGTAGCGGCAATACATGCATAGTGGACGAATTCGAAAGTAGGGCTGCAGGGTGTTTCGTCGGTAGATGACTTGAAATGGAATCCTGCTGAGAGATAGAACTAAGCCGTTGCTGGTATACCGTGATAGGAAAATTCCACCAGAGCGTCTTGAGATAATGCTTGCGTGGCGGATGAGCCGGGGCTGATAGGACCCAATGTCGAGCTGGGAGTGTTTGCGCGGCGGCTGTCTCAACTTGGTTCATCTTTCCCAATTTGAACCTAGACGCCCACACGGCAAACGGCAGACATAACATTGCCAGGATAAATTTTGCGTGTGGGAATGGATCTCACCCACGTCGATCAATGGGGCTGGCGATGGTGTTTGTACGCATAGGTCGGTATTTAGGACGATTCGCTTCACGCAGGGTGAAGGTACAACGCATACAGCTCTGTAGCCTTTGTATCCTTCAAGGTAGTGATAGTTTATGCGGCAGATCAGCAGTCAATCAACGGCTTGTCTACCTCTTCCATAGCTTTTATGCTGTCCGGGAGACATATATATTGATTTGCTGGCGATGATCCCTGATGCGTCTGAGATGCAGGTGCCCGTTGGTCGTATTATCGCAGAAACTTGATACCGGAATTGTAGAGTGGCTTGGGAATATTGAGATTCACCGCACCACAGTTACAAAGGATCTATGCCCGAGATGTGGTGCCCACTTCTTTCCAAGCCTCTAAGCCGTCGTATACATACAATGATGCCATCTCTGTTTGAAATGTGGTGTCTTAGAATTGAATGTTGGCTTTTTTGGTGCTACGAGGGCGTTTGCTTGCTGACATAGATCCCGTCTCTTGGGAGATGGCGATCCCATCTTTCCTTCTCAAGTGTCTCTAATGCATAAGCCCGAGACACCTCGTTTGTCCATATAAGGTCTAAAGATGGATTGGACAGCCTCAGCGATCACCTACCTAGGCATGTAGGCACCTAAAATTGGGTTGACTGCGTCTGTCACAGACAAGACAAGGGATGTACACCATGTCAAGTCAGTGCAATGTCTGTTCGGAGATGGCGGCTCACGGCAGCCACGGTAGGCTGTTTGGCATGTTTAGTGTGCGGCTGGGATTGACGACGCCGTACCCGGCAGCCAGCAGGGACCAGGCACGATGCTGGCATCTCCAACGTGCTTCTCAAAGGCCCACTGAGCTGGCGACTAACGCAGGGTGCCAAGTCCCTTGGGGTGGTTTTCGGTGGATGAGCTGTGGCGCTCAGGCACAATCCTAGATATCTCAGTTGGCCAAGCAGCTAGACCAGAAGAAATACGAGCAGTTGTTCTTGGACGCTGGTGAGAGGAGCCCGGATAAAACAAACCAGGGTGGCATCAAGGTGTGCCCTGTTCGCGGCAAGACGACTTTTACCGCGCCGCCACCGTTAGCTGCAGGGCCTTGATTTGCTGCTTGGAGGAGAGGGGAGGGGGAAGGGGGGCTGAAGGGTCCGGGAGTCCGGCGGTGATGGGAGGAGGTGAATGATTCACGACGGTTCTCTGGTGATGACGGTGTTGCTCTTAGGGAAGATGCAGAGGCCAACGGTATATGATCTGATGCCCTGACGGAATAAATTGAGGCATCTCGCTGGATTGTTCCTCCAGATCCGCCGGGGTACGTAGCATCCCGAGACAGTGTTTTGACGGCGGCAGGTGCAGCGCAGGGCACCGTGGACGCTGTCTGTACTGTACAGGAGCAGCCAGCAGCAGGGGCTTCTGGTGCAGTACTTGACTGAGTGAGTGTGTCTGTAATATGAGATGCCCTCCAGGGCTGCCAACTGCTTATTACCCATGGGTAGGCACTGCCTAACCTCAAGTATTTACAGCGCTTGGGATACTTAAATCCCTTAGCGGGCATCCGCCTGCAAGTAAGTACCCAGATAGGCGAACGACTTTAGCCCCGGTGCCCGGTGCTGCTGGCGTAGTGGGACTTCCGCATTGAGCACTGCGCAATGCACCAGGCAGATACATTTCAGCCCGCTATGCCTTGCGGAGATTCAGTGGCTCAATTAGTGGATATGCTTTGGGACTGGGCTGTGAGCGAGCTGCAAGACAGGGCAGTTTTTGTAGGTAAGGTCTGTCCGTGGGAAAAGGGACAGAGACGCCAAAGAAAAAAAAGGAAAAAAAGGAAAAATTAAGCCTTTGATCCGATCCTCCGTCGCTGCGGCGGCTCTGCCGGCAGTCCCCGTATGAAAATAATACCCTTATTACTATGGTATTGCACCTGGCCCAAAAAAAAGAAGTATTTGGACGCCAACTAATAGGAGGAAAAAAAGAAGAATTCCCCACTACCAGGTACAGGTCATTGAGACAAGCCCGTGGCCCCGCAACGTCCGCATCTGATGATAAGAAGGACTCAGAGCCCACCGGGCGGATGCAACCCTTCTGTTGTCTCTGCTGCTCTTTGTTGGTCGATTGACCATTCATTCATTCATTCATTCATTCATTCATTGTCTCTACCCTGTCAACCGAAACCTTGTTTAATCCCGGTGGTTAGGGAGAGAGAGAGATGAGACAGTGATTGAGTGAGAAGAACGAATAAAAAGCCCGTCATCAAATTCCGACTGATATGCGAGAAAGGATCGAGGCATTGGCCAGTACGTTATCCCCCTCGCCTATCACCATCTACCGTCTTATAATAGGCAATCTGTACTCTGTACGTTGCACGCGGGCGCCCGACCTGGTGCCTACCACCACCTACACACCTCCATACGCACCTTATACTTGATGGCGCCCGTCCCCCTGCTGATCAGTACAGTCCATCGTCAACCCGCATATTCTCGCTCAACTCGATCCTCGTATTCTGGCGCCCCTCATCCTCTTCCTCCTATTTCGGACTTTTGCCGCCTATAAACCACCTACACTGACCTGCACAGCGGTCGGTTATTAACTGTGACGACTCAACTACTTCATTTCCAGCCACTATCGTCTTCATTGTCTTCCGGGATTCACCTTGTTGGACAAGTTTTTATCGTCATTACTCTCATGTACACACGGCCTACCGCCCGCCACAGAGACCGAAACCGAGGACCGCCCACTAACCGCCCACCTTCCGGAGAGACACCATACGAGGAAAACAAAAGCCCCCCCAATTCCCGCTTCCCACTCGACCTCAATACCCCATTATTAACCTTTCTTTGTCCTCAACTACCTGCTTTATTCTTCTTGATTCTCTGTCTCCTGCGTCTGTTTGGCCACCACGCGTGCAACTCAGAAGCGGACAAATCCTTCCGTCCACCGGAGCCTACGCCATCCAAACCTTGGGCCAGCCGCTATCTAATAACGCTCCGCTTGGTTGCAGAGCGCCACCTTGATCCAGCGTCCAGACCTTCCTCTCGACAAAGCTCGTCCTCAGCTGTGCATACAGACAGAGAGAGTGTGTGAGACTACGCACTTTATCCGCCATCGTGTGTTCTTCTCTTATTCATCGCCCATCACAGCAGCGACGGTCCCCTCACGACTCCAATTCTGGCGGACCACCTGTCCCCAACCAACAATCAGTCGCCAACCAAGTATTACAGGCTCTTTTGCAGCTTAGATCAGGCACTGTGCTTCCTCCATCCACTATTTTTTATTTTATCCGTCATCTCTCTCCTCTCCCCATCCTCCCATCTCAAGGCCACAGCAACAGCAGTACCATCTTTCACTGCGGCTTTTCACCTCTTGTTCCTCAAAGGCAAAGCCTCAAGCGTTAGCACCAGGTCTTGCCGCCTGTGTCTGGCCTTTCGTGGCCTCTTAGACGATCTAGTTTATTTCACTGGGATCCGTCCAGCAAGGGAACATCCAAAAAGCAGCCATTTCCAGCCGTCCCGCGCTCATTCCGGTCCACTCACCTCTCTCTTACACGGCATAGCACCAGCCTGGCTGTTATCAATCCACTGAAGTCCCTGAACTGTCACACAGGCGATAATAGAAGCTGCAGCAGCACCGCCTCACCTCACCTCACTTCACTTTAAAGAGAAGACAATACGCCCTCTGCTTTCGCCTACTCATTCCACCTGGACTTTGTCTTCTTGCCCAGCGCCAAAATTTTCTTTTCCTTCTATCTTCAACAATCAAGGAACATCCATATACTGAGCGGGCCAATCTGCAAACACGTCCCCGTTAATGTCCTTAATCACACAGTAACATCTGAGTCGACAATTTGCACTATCCAACAACCCTGTCATACCTGACTGTGAACTCTCGGTCCAACGTCTATTCCATCCTTCTTCTTCTTCCCCCCTTCGCCTTTATCAACATGTCCATCTTCTCCCGCATGAAAAAGAGCCGACAGGAGGCCAAGCAGCACAATGCCAAACTGGCTGATCAGGAAAAGAAGGAACAGCTAAAGACCCCTTACAAACACGTTCCTACACACGCTGCCACTGATGCTATCGCCAGCGCTCCTCCTAGCTGGAGAGAGTCCGACCGTCAAAGAATCCAGGAAGAAAACCGCAGAAGAAGTGCAATGGCTGCATCGGGACATCACATGAACATGCCCGGTATTCCTCGTGTTGGCAGTAGCCTCTCTCACGTTTCCTATCCTTCCGATATGGGTGCAAATCCCAAGGTTCGATTACCTCGTGCTTACAGTTATAATGGCGTATCTCCGTATCACGCAAACCATAGTCGAGACGTTCTTTACTCCCTGCCCGACGTCACTCCGCATTATGTAACGTCATCAAAGGGCAAAGAGGCTGTGAGAAGAACCAGCTACGAAACACCTCGAATCAGCCCCTCGTCTTCGAAAGGTAAGGCCATAATTCGAATTCTTTTGTCCCTAGTTTCGAATTTGGAGACTCAAGCTGACAGTACATGGCAGACTCTGGGAGCTCTAGTGGTTCCACAAGCTCTCAAGATGACCTTGAGATGCAGCCTGTTCGACTGCCTGCCAAGAGGCCGGCCACAGCAGACCTAGCCCTCCGAGTGCATCCTAGCAATCGACGAATTTCAGACTCGTCCATTGATCGAATTGCCATGGCCAACTCTGCCAAGGGTGCTGCGATATCGAATGGTCGTGACGTGCGGCCACCTACTTCGATGAGAGGATTCAGCTCTATCACGCCCGTCGTTAATACATCTAGTGCAAGAACAAGAAGCTCCTCACCAGGCGGTGCCTTAAACTCTGGCCAAAATTCCTCCGAAACAACTTTGAATGACACTGCCGCTTATGGTCCCCAGACAGTCGACTTTGTGGAGAGGTCGTCGCGAACTAGTCGAAGCCGTGATACTGCATCACCTGTGCAACCTGCCGGCATTGTATCTACATTGTCGGGGCTCAAGTCTTTCAAGGAGCGAAAGACACCCAAAACAACGCGATTCTCGGAACTGGAGCGTATCGAATCGAATGTGGAGACACCGACCGAGCAGCGCAACTCGTCGGCTTATATTTCTCAGATTCCCGTAGCCAAAGCCGCGGTCGTGGAGCCAGTTATTGTCAATGTTTTCCCAGAAGAGGATTCAGTACCCGAACCTGAGCAAGCCAAGAAATCAAAGAGGTTCTCCAAGACTGGGGGCCGACTTATGAGGAAGCACCGTTGGGCAAGTTCCAAGGCCACCGCCGTTGCTGTATAGACGCTGACCTTGGTTTGGCCAATGCTCTGGCCCTGTTAATTCCCTTTCTCATCTGGACATACTAGAGGTTCTCTCTAACTCTCTTTCTCTACCTATCTCCTTTTCTATTCTAGCGGGGATGTTTATGGATCTACTATTGTTTGGGTGCATTGCTGGCTGGATATTAAGATTTTTTGGGTTATTTGAATTTTTGGTGGATACTTAGCATACCGTGCAGGTACGCGGTACGAACACAACATGGCGCACGACATCCTACCGTGAAGACTATCGAATGGGATACAGCGAAATCCCTTATCTAACGAATGAATGACATTGTGGAAATAGAAATGCTTGGGCGCATAAGGGTGCCCATAGGGCGAGTTGGAAAAAGAACATGGTGTTAATACAAATGAATCAATATATTGTTTACATGGTCCATTGCACCTATGTACTTGTATTCGTGTGGCTGTCTGCAAGATATGAGTGAATCGGATAGTGTCATTCAAAATGATGTTCTGTATTACCTACCTAGGTAGTATCTGCCTTAAGCATAGTGGATTTTGATTTTGCAAGTTTGAATATATTGCTAAAGAAGTTTCGCCAATGTCACCAATATCGCATGATAATGACTCGTCTCCCATCAACCCTCCCCTCTGACTCTTTTTCCTCAAATAGCCCTTCACCAAAAAATGCCAATGACCTGCCAAAGCATCACATACGATGCTGATAGGCCAGAGCAAAATGGTGCCGAGGCAGGCTGCGCACCTCAGCCCTGTGAGCCACACTTTTGTCAAGATGGTCCTCCAATAGAACAGACTACTGCGTTCTCGACAGCGGTCTATGAAACGCCTCTATGATGGACAAGAGAGGAGCTTTTAAAACTAAAGGTACTAGCTCGTGCAACTGCCGGGAGGGAGCAGCCAATAAGTCATGTGTTCGTCACAAGTTTGAGTTGGACGTTGGAGGCGCCACAAAACGGCGCCTTGTATAAGCCACGTTCAAGGCTGTGTGTGCGTGCGTATGTGTGTGGCTAGATCTGGGGATTTGATCCCCTGCGCTGGGATTTGTGGATTTTCTGGAAGGGCAGAGACAGAAGAGTGTGGCTTACGTGGGTGTTGATTGGATAGCCTTGCGCGCAGGGGTGTGCGTCCCCTGGCTTCTCGAAATCGTGGCCTCACTGGATGGGAGAAGCTGCACCTTGTGCTATCATTAGCATTCCGGCATCAGCCAAGGTGTTCAGCCATTCGTTTCTCCTCTCTAAGTCGTCGTTTTTCTTCTTTACCAACCGGGTCAGATAAGGGCCTCATGTGTTGTGTCTGAACTGTTTCGGCTTTTCTTGGTTTCTGCGGCTGCAGATTCCTCTCTCTCTCTTTTTGGGGTTTCCTTGCCTCACAACCTCCTTCTTGAGATGGGTGCTGCAGCGACGGTGATGGAGCTGCCTGCGCCGCTCTGGGCCTGGGTTAGGGGGACGCCAGTGTATATCCTGCTGGTCATATTTGTCCTGCTCGTTCTCATTGGGCTTGGTAGTGTAGGCGACAACCCCCCCTTCCTCTCTTTGGACCTGATTGTCATTCGCGATGCAGCGCCCCATCGCTAACATCCTCTTCAGCTCTTCACCCTCCTCCACCTCGTCGCGCCGAAGCCTCGTCTTCCTATCCCATCCGAAAAGTCCTACATCACAAGCAGCGCCTCGGGCCAAGTGACAGCGCCGCGGCCCCTCCCGTGCTGGTGCGATCGATGGCTCGCAGAGAGGCGCCTCAGCGAGCAGCAGCGCACTACGCCCAGCCAAGCCTTCCCGGCTGCCCCCGACATCGGCTCGATCGAACCCGCCGAGGTGCTCCTCAGTGTAGTGTTTCCTGCATATAACGAAGAAGAGCGCATTATCCCCACTCTAGAAGAGGCTGTGGACTACCTAGACGAGCACTTTGGCCGGACTAATGGCGTTAAGAAACCCACAAGCCCGACTAAGAAGCGGCATCATGTCTACGGTGGTGCTCCTAAGGAGGAGCTGAGCGGCTACGAGATTTTGATTGTCAATGATGGGAGTCGAGATAAGACGGTCGATGTGGTGCTGGACTTTGCGCAGAAAAAGGGCTTGCATGATGTCCTGAGAGTTGTGTCCCTGACGAAGAATCGGGGCAAAGGCGGTGGTGTGACACACGGCCTGCGGCATGTAAGGGGTGAATACGCTTTATTTGCGGACGCGGACGGGGCTTCGAGGTTCAGTGACGTAAAGAAGTTGATTGAGGGAGTTGAAGAAGTAGTTGATGGCTCGCATCGAGGTGTGGCTATTGGAAGTCGTGCGCATCTGGTTGGCAGCGAAGCAGTAGTCAAGGTACGGTTATTTTCCCACCCAAAATCCGCTTACAATCTTACCCTAGTCGCATTACGCTAACATTTACTGTTTCTTCTTCTTCTTCTTCAAAAGCGCTCTGCCCTGCGAAACTTCCTTATGCGCTCATTCCACCTCGTCCTAACGATCCTCACACCCCCAGCCACGTCCCGCATCCGAGATACCCAGTGCGGCTTCAAGCTCTTCACGCGGGCCGCCCTCCCGCACATCATACCGTATATGCACACCGAGGGATGGATCTTCGACATTGAGATGCTCATGCTTTCAGAGTCTGCGCCCGCGACGCCCGTTCTTGGTAGTGACGGCAGCGTTATTGGCACTAGCCCTGGTATTAAGGTTGCGGAGGTGCCGATTGAGTGGCATGAAGTAGGTGGGAGTAAGTTGAATGTGATACAGGATAGTATCAAGATGGCGATTGGGCTGGCGGTCTTGAGGGCCAGTTGGATGATGGGGGTGTATAGGCGGCGGTTGACGTGAGGTGTGGTGTTGAATACCTACCTATCAGGTAGAAGGGAAATGGTAATATTGCTTGGAGTTTTATCGTTATGGCCATGAGAATTTCCTCGTTGGCATCGCTGGGAATATGGCCTAGAAGAAGGTTTAGCTATTGAAAAAAAAGGGCTATTAATCATGGACCACAATCTAGGCTATACTTGAAAAAGAAAACGTCATTGTTAATCACTGATTGTGATGAACTGCTTTGATAAATGGCATTATGTATTATTGACATCTAGAATTCTAGCTCCAACGACAATGAGGAGCTTACTCATCTATCCAAACCGCTAGTTCTACTTCCATGCATTTTAAACTATGTCTATCTATCGAATTATAGGACAAGTATAGGCCCTTCTCCCCCCCTTTTTTAAATAATCACCCAAGTCTATCTCATAATAGAAAGACAACTCGCCACGCTTACCCATCTATCGTCAGGAAAACTCCGAGTCACGAACCGAAACACCTAAGATATGTAATAAAAAAAGCAAATGACATTTCGCTTCGCAGCCTTAGCGGAAGCCTTCTCGCCAAATGACTGGCAAAAAGACCACACAGGCTTTCCACAGAATGAAGACCGCATCAACCAGCGCGAGAGGCAGCTTCCAGAGCCCTAGGGGCCCACCGATGACGTTACACGCGTTGAGCCAGATGCCCACAAAGGCGACGTAGAAGAAGTGGTAGGCGAGGATGAGTGGTCGCTGGATGATGCCGCCGAGTAGGCCTGCGGGGCCGTCAGTCATGCCGCGGCGGAAGTACTCGAAGCAGCCCATCTGGAGGGCTCGCAGCTGTGGGTCGTTGGCAGCGAAGAGAGAGTAGAGGGCTTGGGCGAGGGTGTTGATGATGCTGGTGAAGTTCTTGCGGCGCCAGTAGAGCTGGTGCATGGCTTCGCGGATGGCGTCTGTGTCGCCCAGATTGGGCACGTTGTCGGGGTGGAGAAGCTCAGAGAGTAAGACGGCGTCGTTGAAAGCGACGGTCATGCCGCCGCCGGTTAGGGGATGCCGCATGTTGAGAGCATCGCCGAGGATGATTAGGCCGTTGGGTGTTTGTGGGATGGCGGGGAGCCAGCTATTGGGCATGCTTCGGGGTATTTTGCCATCTTCCAGAGCGCGTTCGGCAGCAGGACGGACAGACTCGGGAAGGGCTGGTATGGCATGGTTCTTGATGTAGCCGCGGACACCACCGGCTGCGGGCGACGCCTCAGGGATGCCTTGAGGGACGTCGAACAGGGCACGGGTCTCGTGGGTGCCAATCTGGTATAGTAGGATAGGGAAGGCATTCCCGATGATGACATGGCCGTGGTTCGGTTCAGGGAGATCGGTATCGATGAGTTCTAAAGCATAAAACTTGCTCTTGACCACGGGTTTTGTTTCGAGGACTTGCTTGCGGAACTTGGAGTCGTATCCATCGGCAACAATGGTCAATTGGCCAAAGAAGAAGTCGCCCTTTTTCTCTCCCGTCTCTTTGTTGACAGTTGTTCTTGATTCCACGCCGAGAATCTGGTCTGTGTGCTCTCCACGGATAGTCTTGACCACTTCCGTTTCCACCACCGTAATGTTCTCGTGGGCCAAGCACGCCCGTCGTAATTGCATGATGAATTTGCCATGATGGAACCCTCTGCCAACTTGCTTCTTTCCGCCAGTTCCTCTACCTCCCCATCTATGTTCCACTTCGCCATTCTCGTCGAGACCGGGATAAGGGATGACGCTCGGCTCGCCGTGATAGATGACGTTGTAACCATAGCACGGAATTGAGTCGATACCTTCCACGCAATCACCGAGGCCCAGCTTTCTCAGGGCATTCAAGCCACCTGGCTGTAACAGCTCGCCAACGATTCGATCGGGTTCGTGCATCCATCGCTCAAGGAGTAACACGGAGCGTCCTTGATTGGCTAGCGCATAGGCGGCGGCGCATCCAAAGATGCCAGCGCCTACGACGACAACATCTGCCTCATGGAATTGTTCGCGCCGCTCTCTCGAGGAGGATTTGGTGGTAGTCATTGTTGCTGACATCGAAGTGAGGTTGGTAGGTGGGGAGAGAATATGGTGCGGCGAGGGCGCCTTTCAGTTGTTTTGGTGGTGGCGACACGGGCGAGACAGGTGCATAAAAGGGGTTGATAGATCGCGAACTCGTGGATTCTTGGTGCTCGTTATATGCTGCAAAGGGTAAAATGAATTCTCATACAATTCCCTGAGCTGAAGAAATCAATAGGGACTGACTGCCAATGGCTCAGCCCCTAATCATGACATGATGAAGGAATTGACAGGTAGTACAATCACATGATTGTGGACTGATGGATGTTTTCTTGCTTGAGCTTGTAATTATGGCTTCAACTTTAACAGAAATCGCCTAGCGGTCAGGGACCGAATACGAATGTGGAGAGGGAAATTTCCTGGTTGAATCCGAGCGAGTTAAATTGGCGGGAGGAGATAAGATAAGGAAGGTACTTGAGCAAAGTATCTTTTCCTTTTGCATGTTGCTTGAAGTACCTAGGTACGTACCGACTGGCGCTTCAAGGTGGGGTTGGATTTTTCGTGGTGGGGTGGAAGTTCACAAAGATGGAATTGAGTCGAGTCACCAGTATTCACAGTCAACATAAGAGTCATCCCAGCCTATTTTCTTCATTTATTGGATCGATATCCGCAATTTCTGGAGAGAATACTGGGAATTGTCGATGAAATACTCTTTTTCAAGGCCAACTGCCCTCTGAAGAATCTTCACATCTCGACATCAGCATCGAAATCAACCCCCGCCATGGCTGATAACTCAACTCCTCCAGCATCGCAGCCTCCGGCCGACGAAAAGTCTGCTGCTGCCGCTGCCGCCGTCGGCGAGGGTGGCGAGGCCGGGCCTTCTAAGAAGGCGTTGAAGAAAGCCGAAGCAAAGGCAAAGAAGGAGGCTGAAAAGGCACGTCGTGCCGCCGAACTCCAAGCTGCCCAGGCTGCGGCCAAAGCTGCTGCTGGCAATGTCGAAGATCTATCCAAGGACAATTATGGAGACGTGACCACAACCACCAAGGTTGATGCCGAGAGAGTCAATCTGAGGGAAATAAGTGATGCGCACTTGGACAAGACTATTAAACTGCGAGCATGGGTTCAGAATTCAAGAATGCAGGGTGCCAAGATGGCCTTTGTGGAACTGCGCGAGGAGAGAAATTGGGCAATACAGGGTGTTGTGGCTGCCCACCCCGAAGGCAAGCCTGTGAGCCGACAGATGGTCAAATGGATCGGTGGTATCAACCTGGAGAGCTATGTTCTTGTGGAGGGCAAGATCCAAAAACCACTTGACCCAGTCAAGAGTGTGCGCGTCTCCAACTATGAGCTGCACATTACCAAGTGTTACCTTATTGCCCCTGGTCCTGAGATGCTTGGCATGGGTCTACCAGCCGCAAACAGACCAGTTGCGAACTTCGACGACGAGGAAACCGGAGACGACCCTGCCGTTGAGGAGGCAAGAAAGGGTGTTGAGACCACGAACCTTGACGCTGTTGTGCCCGGTGCTTCTATGATCACTCATCTAAACAACCCGGCCATGCACAAGCGTGCTCCTGTTCAGCAGGCTATTGCCGACGTTCGCATGGCTACTCGCAAACTATTCGCTGAATACCTTGATTCCAAGAACTTCAACCAGTTTGAGCCCCCTTGCTTAATTGGCGCCGCTTCTGAGGGTGGAGCAAACGTCTTTGCCATGAACTATTTCGACAAGCAAGCTTATCTCGCCCAGTCGCCCCAATTTTACAAGCAGTTTGAGATTGCAGGTGGTAGGAAGCGTGTCTACTGCATTGGCCCTGTATTCCGTGCCGAAAACTCCAACACCCCCAGACACATGACTGAGGTAAGGTGCACAAGAATAATCTAATAGCTACTATAATGGTCTAATTTCATCTTCTAGTTCACGGGCCTCGATATGGAGATGGAGATTGAGGAACACTACCATGAAGTCCGTGACATGCTTGAGGGAGTTCTTCTACACATTTTCCGCGGTTTGAAGGAGCGATGCACCGAACAAATCGAACTTATCAAGACTGTCTACCCATCAGAAGACTTTCTCCTCCCTGAAGACGGCAAGGAAATCCGCCTCACCTTTGCTGAAGGCCAAGCCCTTCTCAGGGCAGAGGGTCCGGAGGAGTTCCGCAATGTGACCGACGATGAGGATATGTCAACACCCCAGGAAAAGGCATTAGGCGCTCTTATCCGAAAGAAGTATAACACCGACTTCTATGTTCTTGACAAGTTCCCTGAAGGCGCTCGACCATTTTACGCTATGGAGGACCCGGAAAACCCCAAAGTTACCAACGCCTACGATTTCTTCATGAGAGGCCAGGAGATTCTATCTGGTGGCCAACGTATCCACACTCCCGAGTTGTTGGAGGCCCGAATCCGCAAGAAGGGCGTTGACCCGGCAAGCCCAGGTATCAAGGAATACGTGGACGTCTTTAGAAGTGCTGGAGTTCCCCCTCACGGTGGTGGTGGTATTGGTCTTGACCGAGTGGTGGCATGGTATCTCAACCTCCCCAGTGTACACTTGACGAGTTACTATCCTCGTACGCCAAGGAGGTTGCTTCCTTAAGAAGAAATAAAGCCAATAGACAAGAAGAAATAAAAAGGCTGTTGTTGAAGCTTGATTATTATTACAACCGAGGAATGCGATTGGACATAGTATCCGCTTGTATGATAGTGGGATGTCAGTGGATCGGAAAACATATAGTTGGGCGAAATCCATATCCTCTGAAGTTCTAAATAAGGCGTATATCGTGTCATATGCTAACATGGCAAGAAAAGCACAAGGTAGCTCATACAGTACTAATGATTGGCTAAAAGTTGTTGCACTTGCTATAGGTTATATCTCAACTCATCGCTTCTTTCATCTGCTTCACCTTCTATCAGTCCTGTTCCCCTTCATATCGAGGGGGTCAATTCTGAGCCACCATTATCCCAACACCTCTTTTGGCGGCGGCGTCGTATAATGCTTTGATATCCTTCCGCCATTGCTCAACATAAGGACGCAGAATTCTCCTATCATATGTATACAGCCCATTGACCTCACCCTCTACGTCGGTTGTCTGCGTCCATACACCCCCGCTGCATGCGTAGCGGTCTACCTGATCGCGGAGCTCACCAAGGACAACGCCTGAGCGGTGGTTGTATGCATCGAGGTCGGCAGCTAACTCGTAAGTCTGGTTAATGGCATCAATGGCTTGCTGGACTTTCCAGAGACTAGCATCCTGCGATTAGTTTCGGTCTGGTAAATAAGGCACACGGAGGGGGAGCGCACTGTTCAGCGGAGACATTGTGTCCAATGCCACCGAAT
Source organism: Sphaerostilbella broomeana (assembly GCA_930272545.1). Classification (NCBI taxonomy): domain Eukaryota; kingdom Fungi; phylum Ascomycota; class Sordariomycetes; order Hypocreales; family Hypocreaceae; genus Sphaerostilbella; species Sphaerostilbella broomeana. The sequence continues at coordinate 414,128 of CAKNET010000008.1, forward strand.
TCTCCTTGGAATCCAATACGCTTTGGATCGTAAGCAGAGGAAACGATGGAGTAGAAGGGAGAACCGCATTGAGGGCTAGCGTAATGGTGATTGTCCTAGGCAGTTATTGTTAGTATATCGTCTTCCCGGGCTGTGAGCCTGGTGTATGTGACAACGTATTGACGTACTGAGAAATCGCCAAATCCGTGGTCATTCCAACCAGTTGTGGCGTCAATCAGTCTTGTTGGGTCGATTCCACGCACGACATCCACAAGCTTCTCCTCAGGATAAGGGGGGGTGTTAAGTTGACCCCAGCCCTCGTTATAGATGACCTGTGACAGCACGAATCACGTTAGTCAAAACGATTTTACAGAGGGAAAGATATAATAGCACGCACCCAAGTCACGATGGATGTGTAGCTTTTATGTTCATTTATCAGTATTTCAAGCTGTCGCTGGAATTCTGCTTGCTGGTCTGGATTTGGGAGACGGCTTTGGTCATCCGGTAGGGAGGGCATGTCTTGGATGACCAGTAAGCCTAATTCGTCACATGCTTGATAAAATAGGTCAGGCTCGACTTTGATCTGAGCTTGGAGGTTAGCCAAACTTGACATGTATACTCTATTTCCCATGATGCCTCAGTGACTTACATGCTTTCTAAGCATATTGAAGCCCAAGTTCTTCAGCATCTTCAGGTCGTATACCATGGCTTCCTTGTTAGGTGGCACGTAAAGGCCATCAGGCCAAAAGCCTTGGTCTAAGGTACCGAACAGAAAGATGAATTCACCATTAAGAAGCGGTCTCTGCACTCCATTAACCTTTCCCATGGAAATGGTACGGAATCCCGTATAACTGGAGACCTCATCGTCACCCAATGTGACAGTCAGGTTGTACAGAATTGGTGAGGAAGGCGACCAGAGCTCAGGGTCATCGACTTCAAACTTGAATTCTTTATCGGATGTACCACTTTGAGAAGCAATCTCGTGGCCATCTGAACCAATGACGGATACTTTGACAGAAGAGCCTTTCTGAGCTGAGCTGTGAACGGTAACAGCGACTAGATCGAGTATTAGCACGTAGAAACACGAGATTACAATAATACGGCTCCATTACCTGTCCCGTCCATTTCCGCAGCAACATCTAATTGTGTGATGTAATTGGAGGGAACGCTCTCTAACCAGACTGACTGCCATATTCCGGAGCAAGATCTGTACCAGATATGCCTGGGGTTCCGTGTCTGCTTGCCAACCGGAATGACATCCGAATCTGTCGGATCGTGAACAAAGACAGCTCTGCCGGAAAAGCAATTAGTCGAATTGTTAATTCAAGGCCAAAATTGGGTTTAAAACCCCGACTTACAAGCTATTTTGCTCGCCAAACTTGACCAATTTGGTCACATCCACGCTGAACCGGAAATAGCCTCCGGTATGGGTCCCGGCTTTGGCTCCGTTCACAAACACCGTCGCTTGATAATCCACAGCCTCAAAGTTTAGTAATACGTCCTGTCCCTTCCAATTCTTAGGAACGTTAAAACTTCTCGCAAACCACATGTCTTCGACGTTCAATTCCTGGATTCCCGAGAGTCCACTCTCGATGCATGACGGCACAAGCACCTCGCGCTGGAGCTGACCCGCCGGTGGATTCCCGGAGTCGGCGCCGGGAGCCGCCGTCTGGAATGTCCAGATGCCGTTGAGACTCTGCCAAACATCGCGACGGAGCTGAGGGCGAGGGTACTCTGGCCAGGGATTGGTGCCAACTTTGTAGGTCCAATCTGTATCTAGTGGAGGAGTTTGAACTTTGTAGGGCACAGGTGATTGACCACCTTGTGCTGCGGCATTGGGGATGACGCCGGCAAGCGCAAGAACGGCAGCTACATAGAGCTTCATTTCAGCATAGGGTAGTGTTCTAAGGTACATGTATCGGACAACCTGCACATTTATGAAATGTGATCAATAGGCAGTGGTGACGAAGAGACAGTAAGCAGTGCGACTAGAGCTCAACACGGCATTATTATAGAACGTCGTCAGCAGCCCCTCCAGGCGGGAACTACCTAAGCAATATATATACACACTAGCGCATATTCGCTAAGCTTAATCTCCCCTAACAGCTCTTCGCTTCCCCTCTTTTGTTCTTTCTATCAACATCATACTCTCGTGGGAATATTTAGCGATACGATGCGTCTCGCATCCTAATGACGTCCTGCATGCGAGCTGCTGCCGTCTGTGTTTCACAAAAGGATCTTCGGGATCCGAGGACCGAGCCCACCAAAGTAGAGGTTATGGGGAAATAAATAACAAGAAACTAGACTAGCCCCAGGATTAAGGTACAAGGGGGGGTTGTAATGATCAAACTGGACTCCACCTCTGTGTTGGCGGGCTTTAAACGCCGATTGGGCACCAGTGTCCGGCTGATCGCGATGGTTGGTGATGGTAGAGTGCGGCCTGTGTCGATCAATGCGGAGAAGGCTTGGAGTTCAGGACTTCCCTATGCCCGTCCCACCTTACTTGGGAAGCCGATCTAGAAGATTCGGGTTGATGGTATGCTTAAAATCTATTGAGCTGCACCGTCATGCAGCCCAGAAGCGGCTCAATAGGGGCAGCAGGAAGAACGTCACACGGATGGACGAGAGTCTATAGTCTCGACACCACAACTGGCAGATACGTTTGTGTTCGGAAAGAAGCACTACCTGAAGGCGTGATACTTGATATCCTCCTTTGAAAGCTGTAAAGTATGCTCTCATAGAATAAGAACTTAGACTAGTTGTTCACTCTCTCTGTCTTTTTCTCTCAAGAGTCTGTGTTGATGCGTCGAGGCTTTCGCACTGGCCTTGAGGATGAGGTTACATAGATGGCTTTAATCTCTTACCACGTCACACAAACTTAATATTAAGATATAGGCTATATGCATACGATCATCTGCCACTAGAAATTCTAACTGTGCTGCATGTCTGTCTCATATACCCACCACAAACTTCTCCCGCCTCTCCAACAAAAGTCCCCTCTAGCAAACAGGATTGAGGTCCTCGAATTATATTGCTAACAGCGATTTAATCTCAATTACCCTGGAAAATCCAACAAGTTCATCCACATTAGTGAGTAAATATAAAAGGGCATTGGTTAAAAATATATGCAACTTAAGTAACTTGCGTAAAATAAAATAGTATTTCTTATATATATTACATATGATCCCTACTAGCCAATGATGCCGTGATTAGCCTCAATGTTCTTGTGATCTCAAGATAACCGTCCCTCGCAATGATTTTACACCTATGATAATAAAAAGTCGGCTGAGAAAGACCAATATCTGCATCGTTCTCAAGCAGCAGCCATAACAGATCCTCATGTCCTAGCTCCATAGCCAACTGTATCGGTCCCTCATATTGCATATGAACCTGCTTAATCTCTCAAATTGAATCCAGCCTGGAAATGCTCAAATAATGATAGCCGGTGCTGACATTTGCTCCGTGGATGAGCAATAGCCCTGTTGGCGTGGAGGCGCTGCACCCTTTGTAGATGGTCTAGGTTTCTCATGTAAAGACGGATTGTCAACTCTGGAGGTCTAAAAATATCAAACTTCTTTTCGCAGCTCCTAATTTGAAATTTTGTTGATCATTTTGGAGTTTCTCTAGGCCTATAGGTAGCGCTGACGGGAAATTCATTTCCGTCTAATTCTAGGGTATCATCTTCGGAAGTACGGATTCGCTTGAGGATAGAGTCGAATATCACGTTAGGGTCAATGTCTGTCATACTGCCAATATGTACGGCAGAATTGAGTTGAAACGAGATCGGTAGGATTTGTGTGGAATAAATAAGATAGAAATATCAAGATACTTATTCACACCCAACCTGTCTACTGGGGTGAATGAATATTGATAGAATATATTTCAACGCAGGTTCGCGCAGCAGTAAAGCTCTCAGAGAATCTGATCATTTATACTAACCATTCGAAAATGGGCAAGCAGGTCTTTTTTTGGGCTGCCGCAGACAAGATGGACCTTCTTGTTTCTTAGAAGACAAGTACGTACAGCACGGACAATGTCTCCAATACATCAACTTCCCTTGAACCGCTTATAACTCGATTTGTGACCGGACTTTTGTGTTACCGAGCCCCGCCATCATAAGCCACTACATTTCAACTTACCTCCCTCATCGTTCATTTGCTCAAGATATATGAATTTGCCTCGAATAGAAAGAACGGAAAATATCGATCAATTGTCTTGCCATGGCATGCTCGTGCTGTCAGGGTTCGCCCCCGCCATCTGGCGAACCAAGTCTGTCGCTAACCGAACTGGCTGTTCGTGAAACCACTGAATGCTGCAACCAGTCAGATGATGAAATCTCCAGTATGGGGATGAAGGAGAATGAAGGCGCCAAGGAAGACAGCGCCGACAAGGGCATACTAGCCAGTCGTTGTTGTGGGCAAAATGATACCAAATGCCTGGACCAAGAGTATGAATCCGAATCTTCAGATCCAGACGCAGATAAATGCCAAGATGACTGTTGCCAAGAGGAAGATAACGCTAGCATCCAGGAAGACAGCAAATTTGACGAAGAGAATGACTCGTCTGTTGTGCCTTGTGCTGACAGCTGCTGTGGAAACTCTGACATTGCAGATGAAGAAACCACGGAGGCCGCTGCCGTGGAAGAATCTTGTGCCCAGGATTGCTGCACTCTAGATGTGACCGAGAAACTGCTTATCAAAGATGAAGATCTGAACCTTCAAAGTTGTGGTGGAATGAAATCATCATGCCTCGTCCCGAATACCAACGAGGGCACTAAGTCGAAGACATCATTAGCTAAGGCTTGCTGTGGGACCGCAGTATGCGAGTTCTCTGCTCCTTCCAAGGACCAAGAAGGCGTATCAATGTCCTCGAAAGCATCCTGTGACGAGAGCTGCTGTGATGCTCTAGATGTTAAGCCCACCGTCAACTCGGATGAACCCGACTGCTGTCGTGGGAAAACTTCCCCGTGCTGTGACGATTCTTGCCTCGATCGCCTTGCCCTTCGAGACTGTGAAACTGGCTGGTCTGAATCTTGCGACGGGGTACAAAAATGTAAGCTAGGCCGATATTTATTCAATCTAAATTATAGATCTCTAGCTAATCCGAATTCAGGTATGCCTTCGAACTGCTGTGAGGACGAATCAGCATGCTTCGGCACCCAGAAAGGCGGCAGTGCGTGCGATGGCCATCGACGTGCCGCAAGAGATCGCTATGGCGCCACGCTGGAAGCTCTTGGATGCATCTGCCGAGCTCTTTTAGCTCTTGGAAAAGAATCTTGTTGCGAAACTCGCAAGCGCTCCTCAGACAGAAAGAGGTGCCTCCAACGAGCATCGACAAAGTCCCTTCGAAGAAGTATCGACTCGTGTTGTGCTAGCGGCGCTTCAATTACATCACCATCTGTGGTAAACATTGCTAAGCTACAGGGAAATTCTATTCGGCAGTGTTCTTCTAAGAATAAAACAGCCAAACAAGGATACTCTGGCAAATCATGCTGTAAACCAGCCAAGGCAGAGCTGCGAAAAGATGCCTGTGCCGCTGCTTGTTGTGCCAACCTTCCACCGCTCAACGATAATGCAGCCAAGCAGCATACGCCGGCTTATAACGTTCGAGACATTGAGAAGCAATCCTCTGGGAATGAGCACATCATTCTCAGTGTCTCTGGTATGACCTGCACAGGCTGCGAGACAAAACTTAATCGAACTCTTGCGACAATGGTTGGCATTGAAAACTTGAAGACCAGTCTCGTTCTTTCTCGAGCGGAATTTGATATCGATTTTAATAAAGCTGGCCTTCAAGTCGAAGATGTGATTAAACATATCGAGAGGACCACTGAGTTCCACATTGAGCATATCACCAACAATGGCGCAAGCATTGATATTTTCATCCCCGGCGATGCTTCTGTTTTTGTCAACAGGTTTTGGCCAGAAGGTGTCATCGACATTTCTATTGTTGATAAGAACATTTGTCGTGTGACTTTTGATCCCAAACTCGTGGGGGCTCGAGACCTATTGGAGAAACACTTTGGGCCGGATGTGAGGCTGGGGCCTGTTCGTGGAGATCCTTCTCTTGAAGCGGGTAGCAAACATGTTCGCAATGTAGGGTACATGACAATCTTCTCTGCAGCCTGTACAATTCCAGTGCTTGTCATGGCTTGGGCTCCATTGCCGCATAGAGACATTGCATATGGCTCTGCTTCACTTGCCTTGGCCACCGTGGTCCAAGTCTTTGTAGCCGGACCATTCTATCCAAAAGCCCTCAAAGCTTTCATCTTTAGCAGAGTCATAGAAATGGACCTTTTGATTGTGCTGAGCACCAGTGCAGCTTTCATATTCTCTGTGGTGTCATTTGGCTATTTTGCTGCGGGGAAGCCCCTGTCTACGGGACAGTTCTTTGAAACAAGCACTCTTCTGGTCACTCTGATCATGTTTGGACGATATATTGCAGCACTTGCGCGTCAAAAAGCAGTAGAATCGATTTCTTTCCAATCCTTGCAAACGAAAAAGGCTATCCTTATAGAGGGGACTATGTCTGATAATCGAGAGATTGACGCTAGACTTCTACAATATGGTGACATCTTCAAAGTTCTCCCCGACTCCCAAATTCCCACAGATGGGACTGTTATTTCAGGGTCATCTGAGGTAGATGAATCCATGCTTACTGGAGAGTCATTTCCAGTCGAGAAACACGAGCGATCATCTGTCATTGCGGGGACTCTCAATGGCTCTGGCACCCTGGTAGTCCGTCTTACTCGTCTTCCAGGCGAAAATACAATCAATACCATCGCAGCCATGGTAGACGAGGCCAAGCTATCGAAGCCCAAAATGCAGGACTTGGCAGACCGTGTGTCGTCTTACTTTGTCCCTGTTATTGTGTCCTTGACTATTCTGACTTTTGTCATCTGGGTCGCGGTTGGGGTGGCAGTTCGTGGACAGAGCGGATCCGATGCCACAGTCCAAGCATTGACTTATGCCATTACTGTTCTCATAGTATCCTGTCCTTGTGCTATTGGACTTGCCGTGCCAATGGTTGTTGTCATTGCTAGCGGGGTGGCGGCTGAACGGGGCGTCATCTTCAAGTCGGCAGATGCAATCGAGGTGGCTTACAAAACCTCCCACGTAGTCTTTGATAAGACAGGCACCTTGACTCGGGGGCAGCTAAGTGTTGTTGAAGAGCATTGCGTCATGCCAGAGTCCGTACTCTCTCTATTGCTTGGTCTCATCAGTGACAACAAGCATCCAGTCTCGGTAGCAATAATGAATCATCTCAGAAGTAAGAGTATTGTCGCAACAGCTATCTCCAACGCCAAGAACTTAACTGGACTCGGAATAGAAGCTGTTGCGTCAGGTCAGCGTATCCAAGCTGGTAATTCATTTTGGTTGGGGTTGTCTTCTCATACAGTTATCAAGCCGCTCCTAGCACAGGGCTATACGGTGTTCTGTTTCGCCATTGACGGTCAGCTTGCCGCTGCCTTTGGACTAGAAGACTCCCTTAGGGGTGATGCTGAGGGTGTGGTGAAAAGGCTACAGGGCAGTGGTATTTCTGTTCACATCGTTTCTGGTGATGACATTGGCGCTGTCCAGGGAGTTGCTGAAAAGCTTGGCATTCCTCCAGCAAACACTCGTGGTCGCAGTTCGCCTTCTGATAAACAAGACTATATTAAACAACTGCTGGGAGATGGGCCGGATAATAAGAAACCTGTCGTCGTCTTTTGTGGTGATGGAACAAATGATGCAGTCGCACTCGCTCAAGCAACCATTGGCGTGCACATGAACGAAGGCACTGACGTTGCCCAATCTGCGGCTGATGTGGTGTTGATGCGGCCTGACCTTTCTGGAATCATCACCATGATGAACTCGAGCAAACAGTCTGTTCGGCGCATAAAGTTCAACTTTGGATGGAGCTTTGTTTACAACACATTTGCCATTCTGCTGGCTGCAGGAGCATTTGTGAATGCGCGGATCCCGCCAGAGTATGGTGGCCTTGGTGAGCTCGTCAGTGTTCTTCCCGTTATCCTCGCTGCGGTTCTCTTGAGATGGACAAAGATTTAACAGGACGGTGATCAATTCTCCATGAGATATTTAGTCTACTACCAGTGTCTCGCAACTATGTGGAAACTCGATTGTCGGTTATGGCTGCGTCATGACTTTGCTATCTGGAAGACTAGACCAGAATATGACTATATGGCACATTGTGACTTTACATTCTTATTTCAATTTGGACTCATGGTACTTGTCTTTGATTAAAGTTCCCCAATAATGTCCATGTTATATCAACTCGTATAGTAGAGATAAATCAAAGCAATATAAACAGCCCATCACCCCAACGCCAATTAGACCCTTCAGATATACCATTTAGATATACATTACCCACCCTCCCTTTATCACGCCCAAAGCCTTCAAAATGCATCCTTAAAAAACGCCCAGCTTCCCAAAGCCGCCCCCAAAAGCGGAAACATCGCCCTCCCGAAATTCAGCACAATCCACCTCTCCACCAGCGTCTCAACCTCCGCCGCTAACACCTCATCCTCCTTCCTCGCAGCTTTATGCAGCCTTCCATTCGTCCCCCTCATCACCACAAGGGTATACGGCACAATAGCCGCGACAGAGCCCGCCGCGCCAAGAAGGGTGACCCATGAGCCTCCACGGCTGTGGGCCTCGTACGCCGCATACAGGTAAGAGAGGGTGATGCCCACAGCGAATTTGGGCATCGAGGCAGCGCCCCGCCGGTAGAGCTCTGCCCAGACTTGGGGTGTGGATTGAGGCGCGACGATGGCGGCTGGTGCGCCGGCGATTGAGAAAGATGAGATGGCGCCTGTGATTGTGCCGTCAAGTTAGGGGAGAGTGATGTGAGTTGTTGTTTGGTAGGTTTGACGAGACATACCGGAAAGCCAGGCTGATCCGATGACGCCAGCGGCGGTAATGACTAGGGGAGGGCTGGAGAGAGGCATAGTATGTGTATTATGTTGAAGAGAATAATGCGGATTGGTAATTGTTTGAATGGTTTAGATAAATCAAGGAGAGGAACGGTTTTGTTTGAGATTGTTTTATTGACTTTGAATAAAAGTCCGAGTCTACTGAAGATACAGCAGTCAAAGAGTTTTATCTATTAAAAAGCCTACGATGCGCCACATCGGGCTACACTAGCCGGAACGACGCGTTCGTCATTATCGGGCGATGAATCCCGGTGTCCCAGTTTTCTCGGGTCCGAGGCGGTACCGAATGCGGTAAGTTTGTTGGAGTGTACGGAGTACATACATATATATGTGTAGTTGGATTGGTGCAATGATCACATTTGATGTTAGCATTGATTCCCGCCCCGACTCTTATGATGGCGGTGGCCAGCTACGAGCGCAAGTCAGTAATCAGGCATTATACGTATGCCATGGGATTTCACCTGACTCACCAATCCTCAAGGATAACTAGGACGATTGACATTGGGATGTGGCAATACCTCCAACTAAGATAACCAACCACTCCCAATGACTGAAATCCTAGGTCATTACTTATTAGGTATAAAGCACGCAACATAGCCACATAGCCACATATAGTAACCTTCAATGCCATATTGCCCAAGAGCTCAATCTTTCATCCTGATCACTCTTTTCACCCCCCTCACCATTGCCATTCACCCATATCACCGTCTTCATCCGTATCCAACTCCAATTCCTTCCTCTCCCTCTATGTCTTCCCCATCCAAGTTGCTATCCAACACAAACTCATTACTCTTATATCAACGACCCTTGACCCCATTGGCAACTCGCTTCTTCTTCTCCCTCTCAGATATCTACCCTCGGGTTACCACGGCCCCCTATTTAAAGCTAGGCTTCATCCAACGTAATACAGCATTTAAAATATCATCCGGCGATAGCATCAACAACTTTTCCATAGTATCCACACTCTCATATTCCATAAATTAAATAAGTCCGCCAACAATCTCATCTATCACCGTGACCCAGAATTCTTTATTCGGTCAATCTTCGTCCAGATATTCCTCACCCAGCATGGTCAACTTGGCCAAGCATATCAAAACATGCCATGCCCAACTTTAACTGTCCGCTCAGAATAATGCCTAAATTCACTTGCCTCATAATCCCTTAGAATAGGACCGGCAGCGGCCATTGCCTGAGATTCGTGATGAGCCGCCTCCTCTCGCTAGGTTTGGTCGGGGCCGAGATGACTATGCCTTGGTGAATTGTCGATCAGTAAAGTATATATGCGCAACTATGCCAAAGTTCATCGTCTGTGTAGCAGATTTAGAAGTTACAAGATACTTTGGTTGGTAGTAATTCCAGTTTAGCAAGGCCCAGTTTTGATGATGCTCAACAAGCAGAGCCGTGTAAATGTAACAACGTCCACCACGATGTTAATTTTTGTATCTTAATAGCAATAGATATAGATCTTACAGAATCTCCGAGAGGCTTATTCGAGGATGATTCCACACGCAGATAGGTTATCGAGTTTTGTAAATTCCGATCGTCTACTAAGACTGTTATATTAGTGCTGTCATCTCCAAGGTGAGGCGGTATACGTTATATGGTGGGGTGAGATAGAGTACGTAACTTACCATTTGAAAGCTTCAGGCATGATTGCAGATAATTCCTCTATGGGATGTATCATAGGGAGGGGTGTCACAAGAGGGTGTGGGCTAGTATTCGCGAAGAGATTACATTGCCATATCACGCTCTGGAATCATCGAATATAGCTCACATCCGACCCGGTTGTCATCCTATCGTTGTGAACTGAAGATCCCAGAATGCAAATTCTGTCTTCCTGAGAATAAGATATCATTCTGTTGACTCCTAGTAAAAGGCTCGTTGCATCACTGACTGATGGACCTGCTTCGCCAATGTCCGGAACCCGTATTGTGTGGCCTGTTAGCCCAGGCATTTGTTGTAAGTTCGACAGTGAAGATGTTTTGGAGCATCTTCCATGCAAGAGAGCTCCATTACGGCCGAGACATGAAGTAGCAACAGATTGATGGAGGTAATAAAGGAATATAGTGAAGGTGTAAATGTTCTAAGTCTCAATGGTTGGGGGTCTTCTAGTGGCGCCTTCAAGGTTTTTGAAAGAACCGCGTAGCGTGGATCAACATTATCATGGGTTCAATGAATTGCAGAAATCAGGGACTCATTGTAAGATGATATTGGAACTCATGAGATGAAGCGAGGAGAGGGAGCTTCACGCTTTATAATCGTAAGGTCCCATGCTGTCCATTTGAAGCACCTCATCATCTCACTCGCCTTCATTCCATTCACTTAGCTAGACAACTGATCAAAATGCAGCTTTTCTATGAGTCACTCATTGACTACGTCACAATACCTCGGCAAGGTGCAACATAGTTAGATGAATTGATAATTAAGGACACAGTCCCAGACTTTGTGAGGTGAATCTAGAGGATATTTGCAGGAGGCGAGACGGCCAATAGCGACAACTTGTGGCTAATTTAGAGGATACCTGCATTTATATCATTCACTTTTATTTTTTATATTTTATATTTTTTTAGCAGAGCTGGGTCTTTGAAAAGTGTTGTTTATTCACTTCAGTGTCATGCCATTCGCAAGTACTCGCGAGTATAAGACACTACTAGCCTTTGAACCAGGCATGCTTCTACACTGACGCTGCTATCCGCGAAAGAGATGCTCCTCAGGGCAGTCATTCACTTAGTAATCGTAGCCTACCCAGGTAGACAGGATGTGTATATGCGGTAATAACTAAATAGGTAGCGGTACCGGTTACCATTATGGAGATGTAGGAAAGGGAGGGGGGTTAATGAGAAGTATTGGGGAAATGCATTGGTGTTCTGTTATTCTGCTATTTGATATTGTCTAGCAAGGCGGTGATGCCGTTACTAGGAGGCCGTCTCGTAGCGACAGTCATTCCGTATACTATTCTAAAGAGATAGTGAGAAGAGGTATCTCTAGTTGGCTTGTAGTAACTGAGGGTAAATGATTATAAGAGATGGGTGACTCAAGGCGCCCTGGTTCCCCAGGATTTGCTTTGGGAATTTGGGGACGGCGATTTCTCAGTTATACCTTGGTAAGTTAATAATTATATTTTTTAATGAATATAATTTAAGTTAAATAAACTACTTCAAAGGTTTTTTTAATAATAATGAATAATCTATTTAATTAATATATATATTCCAATACTTTAACTATTTATATAAGTAGTAGCTATATAAATAATGTATTATTAATTAAAGAAGATTTTAGAGTCTTATATTTCAACTATACATCCCAGTATAGTATTGGCATCAAGACGAAGCATACATCAAAGCACGTGATCCACCTCGCCAGCATAAAGGTGCAACTCATTCGTCATCACGCGAAGAGCTAGTATATAGTATGTCAAAGGTTTTGTTGGTTGCCGGGTGGCTTCAGGGGCCATCTACGTCAATCCATCGGTGAGAAAAAGCCACAACCAAAACATCAGTCAACTGACTTCAGGCAAAATGGCGATTTCAGCCCGACAGATGGCGACGCCACGGGATCCGGGCCGCTCCATTTTTGACAGTCCCGGCGGGAGAGATGACTTCAGGATTGCGTTTTTTTTTTGCCACCAGAACGACAATCGGTCTACGTAGGGAACCTCAAGTTGATTCAGCGAGATTGACGCTCTCGTATGCGGTGTACTTTACTGGCCATGTTGTCTCATCTGTATGAGCTATAGGAGGGGGGGGAAGAGGTGGTCGAATGGGAATGGATCTAGAGCACACCGAGTAATATCCGTTTGATCACGTCAATGAAAACTGTTGTCTTGAGGCCTTGAATATGTCATGGAACGCAATCACGCATGCCGAGAGGCAGGTGCTGAGTGAAGTTGGGCGAAACACGTAGGACTAGGATCCCTTTCCAAGTCAGTTAATCCATCATCGCCAATACTGAAACCGTGCGTTGAAATGTCGTCGTGGTAGCTCCTTAGAAGTTATATCAATCCCTCGCTTGCTTTCTCCGAGAGGATCGCCGTCTCCGAAGAGCATAGGGAAATGTAAGGAGTAGGTAGGTAGTAGGTAGGTAGGCGATGGACATCGCTAACATGGTGATTATTGGGCTCATTCATCTTGATCTTCCATTCACCCCGGAACTTCTGTTGCTGGCGTACGGCACTGAATTGCCGTTGGCCCCCAAAGTGCCTCGCGGAGCCGTCCATTCATGGAAATACACACATCGATGGTGAGGTGGTTGGTTGAACAAACGGCATAAAGAAAAACCTGTTGACATGTCCAGATGTGCCTTTTTGTACACTCGGTATACGCCCATTAGAGAGAACAAGTGCAGCATGTAGAGCAGCTAGAGCAACCGTAGCAGGTATAACCTTGTGATCCGGATGGCAAAAGACCATCCGTTGACGCCCGCCCCATCCACACTGGTAACTTGGCCAGCAAAATACCAAAAACTGTCGGCGAAGCGTGCCTAGCGCGTTGATCCAAGCGCTGCCAGATGCATTCAGAAGGCCCCAAGTTCACGATATGCCGGCCCCCAAGTCGTTTAGTGCTGCGTCAAGTATCATCTACATCTGGGGTTGTTTGACGATACTTTTGCTTTCTGTTGCCCGGAGAAAGAAGACACAGGGCGTTCACGAAGCGCCAGGAAGACAAGCCCAGCACACCATCCCCGGCTCAGCGGCAACGGCTGTGCGTCGCGCCGGTTGTCGCATGGCCCCAGCTGATTATCCACTTTGCTGGCGTTTCCGTGCCCGTCAAACTCGGCAGGACAACGTTACAGCGAATAGAACGGTTCAGCTCGCGGAGTAATATTGTGTGACAGAGTGATGGAGGCGGCTCATTAAACGAAAGTGGCATCAAGGCAGCGGCTCACAGCGAATCCCTTTCAGCCGAGCCATCGTTGAGAAAGGGAACCCGTCCTATCATGCCATTGGTAGTTAATTAGTTAGTTAGTTAGCCTGGCTGTGGACGGATGCGCTCCAAGGATGTGTTTGGTGTGCTGCTCACAAACCACCACCCCGCTTCGCTGGGGATCTGCAGGATTGGGGGAGGGGGTTCGATCTTTCGCCTTCAAGGGTAAAGCATCAACGCGCACATGGGATCCAGTAAGTAAGGCTGCTGCTGTGCTGCTGCTGGCAATCAGTCAGTCAGTCGGTGAAGGCAGCCTAGCCGGATAAGTCGGCTTGTCGGAATACAAATGCTGTGCAGCAGCGCGCGTCTTGAAGTCTCTGTTGTTTCTTTCTCGGTCTGTGGATAGTGAAGCATCACGAGACGACCTGCTTTTTTCTCCTTAGGTCCAGGCGTGTGCGCATTAGAAGTGTTGTGTTATTATCGCTATAATTATACAAACACACCGCTTGGGAAACGGGAATAGCAGAACGCATGATGATGATGCATGAGGCTGTGGAAATGTTTGATGCTGATGCCAGGGAGAGTCGACTCGTGGTCTTGACTGTTGTAGACCATGAATGAATGATGGCATTTGCTTGCTGCGCTTCGGAGAATCGGCAATCTGAAAGCCGAATTCCTTTCCTCAGCTCACCTGCTGAGCAGCAGCCCTAGACAGCGAGCGAGCGTTGCACCGCAGCTTTCCATAGGGGTTTAAGACACTGAAGAGTCTTGTTCTAGTTGAATATGCATATCATCAAACACACACACACACACACACACATAAAGGGAATAAATGGTGATTTTCTCAATAGCATTCTGAGCTTCTTCTTTGCCAAGCCGGTACCTCTTCCGTGAAAGAAACGCCAAGTTCGCTAATTGAGAGGGGGGAGACATATTCCGATCAGTCCGATGCATAGAAGGGTATCAGCAAAAATGCCCCAACAACCAACCAACCAACCAACCAACCGACTTGACTTGACTTGACTGGTACTATAATACTATACGTAGGTACATATGCAAAGCTTGGTTGGATTCTTTTATGCATGCATGATGATGGACTTGGCTTGGTTCGATGGTGGCTGGCTTTGCGGGTGGGGAGGCCCTACGGCCTAGGATGCCTACAATGGATCCTACTTGATGTATCAATATGTGTGCACACCTGACTGACAGGAGCCTGTAATTAAGCCGCTGAGAGCGGCGTTATTATTAAATGACAGCGGCGGGCATATACGGCTTGTTCATATTATACTGTACACCTCGGCGATTTCCTTGCGTTATCAGTGAACCCTTGCAGCAGCGTGAACAGTATTAGTGTGTGCTCTTCTTAGCAGTACCAGCTAAAACTACTGCAGAGGATTCTAATAATCCATTCTTTATTTTCCACATTCCATATTAAGAGAAAAGAATTTAATATATATATATATATATATATCCTCACATCAAAATCTCCCACCGGGAATTTATCCCCTCGGAGAAAAAGGCCTTCCAGTCCCACTCACCCGCTCACCAACTCGCTCACTATGCGCCTTTTCACGCACAAATACCTAGGACAAGAGGGCGCTCTCTCTCCACTGACTACAGCTCCATCCATACGCTTCGTATTACTCCGTGCCCCTTGCGCTCCACTCCGGCTGCTGCACCAACCACGCGGGGATCATTTATTTCTTGTCAAATGACATGGCGTCTATGGTAGGTTGAATTGCCTATTCTTCCCCTTGTGTGGTGGATATATGCACCTTATGTATGTACGCCTGTAAAATACGAATAAGATGCATCAAAAATGCTTGCCTTTTTGCCATGCGCGATATCCCATCACCGAGATCAGATCCACCACCACCACCACCGCTACCATACACGGCATGCCGAGGCCCATCTTCATTAAGGGTTTCCCACCTCCACTAATGATCCTCATGGGCTCATGCAGAGGGAACGCACCCGACTTCTTAATTAGGGGGGGATATCAGAATTTCCTGCTAGGTAGATAGATACTTTGAATGGAAGGGGTAGTTGGTGCTTGCTGCTTGGTATACAATAACAGCGGCAGAGGTGTTCTTGAAGCCGCATCACCCAATTCTCTATTCTCTGACCACTAATGAGTCTCATTTATGGCGCTCTTCTAAAAAACAGGTTCTGACATCACTCGGTCAGGTTAAAAATACCTACGTGAATGGGCATCACGTCTATAAGCAATTGCTCAAAACGCATCTAGTTACTCCATTTTCAGCATCTATGATCCTAGCCAGTCTCATATATAGAGATATACATAGCGAGAAGTATAGCCACATGGCCTTCATTATCACCCATATAGAACATTACACTGCCCATCAAAAATTTACGAGTGCCATATGCCTAAATATAGCTGACCATGTAAAACCGTTCAAAGCTGGCCTCAAGTCATCATCGTAATGATTACCCCCCTGTGGTGCACATTATCCGCATCAGCATCAGCACCATTATCATCTTCTTCATCATTACTTACACCTTCACTCAGACGCCCAACACAACCATCTTCACATTCAATAGTCAGTCCCGCTCACTCACGCTCACTACATCAAACAAGGCCTGCTGATTCCCCCTCCTTCCCGCCCCCTACCATCCATCATTCACCCGCCCATCCGCCCGCAACCCGTGAGCTGTGAGCTGTGAACTATGAGCCATGAGCCAACAGAGAAACGCCTGCATTGTGACCACGAGTTTCTAGTTCTCGGGCCTCCTCCAGCCCTGTACTGTAACTCTCCTAAATAACAGCCCGCACAATGTCAGCTCTTCTCCCCCATACAGCCAAAAAGTTTCCGATTTCATCAATCTATCACTTTAGCCATAGCCAATAATCATGTATTAATTATAAGCCAGTCCGACACACACACACACACACACACACAATAACCTTGTGCACACCACCATCGTCTGCCGCAACAGATCCCAGGGCCCTGGGCCGCACCACCACAACTGGGTTGCCATTGCAACTACACTCTCTCTTCTTGAGATTAGCAACACGGAATACAATGACACGCTGCCTATCCATATGCATATGCATGCCTTGCTCAATCCCCATACATGTATGAATGTCCCAACAGTGTTGGTTTTAAACATGCAAGACAGCGCTTTCAAAGTCACGTAGGTTCCAGAGCCATTCAATCGTAATAAGTAACCGAGCATTGCGGTATTCTTCTATTAAGTATATTCATCGTCGCAAACGAACGATACTGTATCTACGCGTTGTCCAAAACGCTTGTCTCTGCATATTGGCAAATCACTTCCCGCTTCTCTCGGGACTGTCCATCAATGTACATCCCATCCATCCATCCATCCACACAAAAAAGGCTACAACATGGCTAAGCTTTTTCTTGATGCACACCATCCCGCTCCAAGCCGACAAAGGGAAAACGGTGATTAAAAAATAAAGATCCAAGCATGCATATGCACCAATCCTCCCGCCGCATATACTCCCATCTTTCTGCTACTAAGCTGAAAAGAAAAACGTCACAATACTAGCGCGTGGGCTCATTTCTCGTCCAAAAATGTATGAGACAACCCAGGAAATATGAAAAAAAAAAATGAAAAAAAAAAGAGGTTGTGGGATAAGAATAAAGGAGAGAAGGCCGCGAGTGAAGAGCCAGGTCTTGCAGCAACGACGGCCTGTCCCTTTCGTCTGTTATAAAAAAAAATGTGTTCTCGAACCCCAACGCCGAATGGCCGGTCCTCCATCCAGGAGCGGCCATCTATCAATCCCAACTCCGATGCGGTGTCTGAATTCCTCCGCCGGTAGATGCACCGCAAATAAGCAACGAAACAACAAAGAAAAGTCGTGGAAATAAGAATAATAAAAATAGGTTATATGATGATATAGTCTTTTCGGAAGTGTGTCCGAAGGCATATTGTAGATAAGAATGATATGTTAAAGTTGGTTGACGAGATCCCTCAACTCAGCACCAGCACCAGCACCAGCATCTAGTAGCCAGGGTTGCCTGGCATCTTGCCTAGAGAGTGAGAGCCGTATGTCTTGGGGGGGAGGTGGCTGTGGCAGAAAATCTTCTTGCTTCCGACCTTGTTGCCGTAATCCTTCTTGGTCACGTCAATCACATTGGTCGGATCGTCGTATGATTCGAGCTGGCAGCATTCGATATTCTTCACCCAACGATTGTTGATGACTTCGTTGACGGAGATGCGCTCGTTGGGGTCAGGGTGCAGCATTTGCAAGAGAACACGGCGCAGCGCCGGAGGATTGATTCCGACGTCTATAGCGTAGCAGTTGGGGTAGTCCGTCTCCGTAATGCATGGGTTCTCCTCCGACTCGTGCTTCTTGTTCCACCTCTCCCAGCCGGCCACCAGCTTGTCATAGTGCAAGTTGCCCGCCTCGGCTCTTGACCAGATGGCTCCGCCAAAAGTCATGTAGATCATGACGATGGCCGCACTCCAAACATCTAAAGCTCGGGGATCGTAGCTGTTCTTCTTCTGCAGAACCTCGGGGGCGATATACGGCTCACTGCCGCAGATGCCTGGAGAACACAGTCGAATCTCGCCCATGTTCTTACCGCACTGGCCACCAGATTCGCGCAAGCCAGGGTGTGTACCGCAAAACACTTCCGAGACGCCAAAGTCGGTAATCTTGAGTTTGCTGTCCTTGGTAATGAGCAGGTTCTCGAGTTTGATGTCGCGGTGGGCAATACCATTGGCATGCAGGTAGTTGACGCCCTGAATGAGCTGCTTAAAAAGGCACAGTCGATCCTTGAGTTTAGCCTCACCCTTTAGCCAACCCTTCTGCACAAGACTGAACAGGTCACCCTCAGAGCAGTACTCCATGACGTGGTTCCAGCGTCCGTGGTGATCGCTGCATAGGCGGACCGTCTCGACAATGTTAGGGTGATGCAGACTCTTGCCGATACTGAACTCGGACTTGATCTTCTTGTCGTAGTCATCGCGACTTTCACGGCCCGACTTTCCGCGGAATTCCTTGACGGCGTACAGCTCGTTGGGGCAGCCCTTGCGTACCATGAGTGTGACCTTGGAGGCAGCACCCTTGCCAAGATGCTTTCCATGACGGCCAAGCAGCTTGCTCTGGTACTCGAATTCGCTGAGCAGTTCGGCCACGTCCACATTGAAGTCATCCGGCAGGCTGAGACTCATGCGACGGGCTTTAGCACCGGTACCAGCATCAGGAGGCATCGCCCAGGGCTGACGCTCAGGGGGGTAGGTCTGGTCGTTGGCAGGCTTATGCTGGTGAGGAGGTGGCCCACGATTGCCGCCGTCAAAGCTGCTGGCGCGACGGGTTTCCTTGGGTCGTCCATTTCGGCCAACTGTCGCGCCGACAAAATTTACAGCGCGGCCGCGCAAGCTCAATCCCGTCGACGCTCGGTTCTTCTTCTTGAAGTCCGCCGGGGAGGGGAGATCCTCGTGTCGGGACGTAGGCTTGCTGTTCGGAGCCATCTCGAGGGGAGAGCCCGGCGAGGGCGGCGAATTGGACTGAGTGGTGTTGGACGACTTGGCAAAGGAGAATGCTTTAGAGCCGGGCGGCAGGCGCTGGCTCTGTGTGTACGGCCGGTTCAGGTAAGATTCTGAGGATGTTGGAGAGCCCGAGTCAAAGACTGGGGCATGCTTCTCAACATTGGAGCTAGAGCGTCGGAAAAGGCTCGACATTGTGCGTTTGAAGCTCGATGTTGAGCCACGGGTGGAGCGACGTGAGGATGGAGGGGGATTCTCGGTGGTGGATTTGCGAGTAGTAGTGGGGGTGTCTTCCGCCGAGCTGTTGCTGATTGCGAGGGCTAGTTGAGAAGAAGTCCGCACGAGGTTGTTAACTGCGCTGTAGGTAGAAAGAGAGGCGGAAGTCGGTTTCGGCGTGGCAGTCAAGGAAGATGTTGGTCGTGTGGAGGAGAGGAGGGTGTCTTTGCTCGGCGTCGCGGGGTTAGGATGTGACGACTGCTCTGGGTGCAGGTTGTAAGTGTGGTCTTCGTCGTGATCCTGATAAGGACCTTGATGCAATGCCGTAAAGTCCCGCGACTGGCGACCGCTTACGGGAGTGACTGGTTCAAGAGGACCTTCGCTGGCAGTCTCGTCGCCCTCTTCGAGAATGGGATCGGGCAGATCGATGGCAGACTGGTGAGGTGAGTAGGCCACACAGCAGCTAGACGTGCATTGAAGCAGGCCGGAGCGATTGTCGACTGCTGTGGCGAGGAATATGGTCAGCAAAGATGATAATGAATCACCCCCCTATAAGAGGAAGATGCAAGAATTGGATCACAGCCAGCAAGCGCAAGCCGGGCCATAAAGTCAGGAAGAGAAGGAAAGAAAAATTATTCAGCACAGGAGGCGAAACTCCAAAAAAGGCGACGGGCAGAAAAAAGACGCTCGCTGTGGCGGGAAACGATGGATGGGATGGGGCGGGAATGACGGCAATAAAGGCACATAAAAACTGACCTCTGTCAGACGACGGAATTGGCTGGGGCCCTGTAGGCGCTGGCGCTGGAGGAGCCAGCATCCCTGGACCTGCTGAAAGCGCCATCGTGGGTGGGTGGTTTGGTGGTTGGGGGGGAGGGCTTTTTTTTTTTGGCGTATGCACTGTTTGGCCAGGCTCCACTGGCGAGTTGTGGTTGGTATCAGAGCGTAGTTCTTCCTATTAGGGCAGCCAGAGCCACTGTAGTTGGGCCTGTGACGCGCTACACTGTGCTGGCCGGTAGCGTGTTGGTGGGGGGGCTTTTTCAGGGCGCTGTGGTTGCTGAACGACCCAACAGCTTAGAGAGGGGGTGGTCACCACGACGTAATGGCCCGGCGCTACAGCCAGTTAGGAGAGTGGATGGCCGGCTCCGAGTTGGAACGAAGTCCGCGGTGTCGCCGAAACGGGCTTTGTCCAAGATAGGATGGCAACTTTCGCCCGGTCGGAGGAGGGGAGATAGAGTGAGAGGGGGAGAGGCGGCAATCGATGACCGAAATAGATAGTAGCGATGTTGTTACTGTTGATAAACGTCGTCGTCTTGGTCGTCAAGGTTTAGAGATATCAAGGATCGGGCGCTTTGGTTGGTGGTGGAAGACACGCTGAAACTTAAATCCAAGAGCGGCCTGGATGCTTGAATCCGTCGGGTTGATTTTGAATATACGGCGGTTTGGCGTGTAAGGCACGGTATAGACAAGCGCGTCCACGGTAGTTTCTATGGTCTGTTCGATCTGAGGTGCCTCTCGGTATGTGTGTGTCGTCGTAGGCAGCCAACGAGGAAACCTGTCCGTGGGTTGACTGACTGAATTACTCGGCAACAGACTGGAAAGGAGCGGGAGGCGATGAGGGAGGACGGCAACAAGGAAGAAGAGGCCAGCCGCTAGGTCTATAGGGAGCAAGTAAAGGGTTGGTGAGAGGGGATGGGTAATATAATAACCAGAATGGAGAAACCATATGTTTCTCAATCCAGTAAGCGGTTCAGGGCATCAGCAGAGGGAAAGGCAAGAGAGCGGGAGGTGGAGGCATTTAATAAAACAATGGGGGAAACCCAGACAGACAGACGCAGAGGCGACTTCGATGAGGGTTTGGAAGCGCTTCTCGCAGAGTGTGTCTGGAGAGGCATGCCCGTGGTAGGGGGGGTGGGCGTGTGTAGGAGAGTGTGTCAACGAAGCAACATGGAAGCAAGGCTTGTGAAGCTCCAGCTAACATGATTGAGCCTAGCCTGCCCGCTGGGTTTCGCTACCAGAGACATTGATGATGGCCGGAGCACTGCGTACCGACAGAGGTACAAGGGTACAAGGGCACGGGGTACATCGCGCGTGTACCAGCGACAAAGTACTGCCAGCAAAGGGACAAGTTGATCGTACTGCGCTGCGAGACCTCTCGCGAGGGCGGCGCACTGCAACCACCAGGGAGCTCGCTGGTGAGCTGTGGTGCATCAGACATGCATCTGGCCCGCTCCTCATTAGGTACACACAATTGTGTGCTGTGCTGTGCTGTTCCGTGCTAGTGCGCTGTGCAGTTGGCAGTTATGAAGATCCAGCACTCTGAGTTATCCCGCTGCAATACGGAGCGCCTATGTACAGGCGGGTCCCTGGGCTTTTTTTTTTTTTTTTTTTTTTTGGACGACGGCGTTTCACTGACTGGCATTCTTCTGCCCACTCCTCCCCCAAATCTCCACTCCCTCTCTGCCTCATCAGTCCGGTGCATCGCACACCATCACCAGCGATCAATCAACCCCCATCGTGGACACACACAAACACAAACTCCCCCCCACGTAGAGAACCAAACAGACAGTCTCTTTGAGATCATGCTGGCATGACGACTACGCCCTCTTGCTCCGCACTGCTCACCTTATCATTGACCTGGGTGCATGTGTCTACAGATGCAAATACCGGTAGTCCAGCACCGAACCCGAATCCAAATCCACCCGCAAGTAGGGTCGGTGGAGCTGGGCATCTCATGGGCACGGCCTTGTACCTGAAAGGTGCATCAAGCAGAGATGCAGGCAGAGACGTGGGCAGAGAAGGGACCCAACGTTCCCCGGGCAGCCTGTTGCTGAGAACAGGGGACTTTGTTGACTTCGCGATACGCCCGTCATCAGGATGCAGTCCGTACATACAGCATGGCATGCCTCACCTGTGCAGAGAGAGAGAGACAGCCTCCTCTCACCATGTCCCAACCTCCGCGGAGCTGTGCACGTTGTCCGTAATTGCAGTGTTTAGGAAATCGCGGCAGTCTCGCTCAGCATCCCCCTTCACGCTACGGGTGGCAGAGCGAGAGCAGCATCATCATCACCATCACAATTGGTATTTCCGCTTATTACTAGGCACTGTTACTCATGGGATGAATTGATTGACGGATCAGACAGCGCTTGCCAGTAGCTACCTAGCAATTACTGTTGCGCCAATACGCACTAGCAGCCACATGCGCGATTTCCATGTACTCCATACTACTCTTTCAAGCGACAATTCAACACGCGATACACAAATCCTTTGTGCTAGCCATATCCATTCTGGGGACCGACCCATCAGAGCTTTGCAATGCCATTCGCCCAGCCTCTACATGCCCATGCTGGGTGGCATCGCAGAACTCGCCCAGGTGCCCTTGCGGGGCTTGCGCATCGCTACTCTCTTCAGAGTAAGGCTGTTTATTTCTCCTAATATTCCACCGTCCCGGCGGCTTCAAGCCAATTTTCCAATTTCCCCATCACTATGTGAGTCGTCACCTTTTCTGGCACCGTGCTTGAGGCCGATGCCGACATTAGATCCGTGGGGTCATTCCTCTCAGATTCTCGTCCTCTTATATCTGTGTACTTGACCACAGGCAGTAATGAAGTTTGGGCTTGGCAGCAATCACTGATGAGACATGGTCTTCATGATGAGCAAAGACTCGTCTTTGAGGATTCCGCGAGGCCTCAGCCTACCTGCCAGTCTACTGATGCTTCGCCTTGCTGTCATCATCATCATCATCATCCATCACTCGACCACGTCAGGGTCGTCTAGGAGTGCCAAGCAAGGGGTATGAATACCGCGTCTGTCATGGCCGCAAGGCACAAATGGACTTCGGCCCCGGCAAAGGGGGAGGGGGGTCTTTGAACGCAGGCGAACCGCCACAGGCGCGTCCATCGTCGGTCCTTAGCTGGAGATCGGCCTCGCTTCTAGCATGGTTCCGTCCCGCATTGCCTAGGCTAGCCTAGAGCTCCGTTGATGCAACTGAGTACATGGTTGAGTTGACGAGTGAGAAATCAGATGATTCCTCGCAGCTTTTGCATGTGCACTGAAGCAGAGCAATAATTGCCGCTCATGAAATTTGGCCTGGTGGATTTGAATGACGATGGCCAGCTGATTTGCCATCTCAATCGCCAGGCGCTTTTCCCTGGTTAACGGAGCGGTCATCTCGCGATCCTCATGGGACGAAATCCCTGCTTTTACAAACCAAACGAAGTGTCAGGCTGGGTGCCGCAAGTACGGGGCACCCCACATGTCACCACTACACAATAGACGGAACGACCACCCACGCTGGGAGTGAATGGCAAAGCAAAGCCAGCCACAGTGACAGGGTAGCAGGAAGCCCAAGGCCTGTCTATCAGGTTTGGCTTTTTCCGCGATATCATTGGTGCAGGTGGATAGCCAGTGGGTGCCCCATGCAATAGACAGCCAACGCAGGGTCCAGGAGAAGGGCAGATTTAATTATAGCCATTGCAGACGACTGAAGAAGCAAGCTGTCACGAGAGTTCCCAATACTTGAGCCATTCGCTGATGATGGGACCAGCAAAGAACTTCGTCATTTGACTTCGCCTATGATTGCTCCTCTGCAGACTATGTATACACGCATACCAAAATGCCGTCTCAATCTCCACGGAAACAGCAGAACAGAGTGGCAGACTGGTTACCTATTCGAGTTTTCCGCCTCCACACACCCTTCTCAAGCAGCTGTGCCTCAACGTTTTCTATGGCGGCCCATTTACAAACCGCCTGCCCCCTCCTCATTGGATCTGGTCGGCTCAGTCGGCACCAATTCTTCTCCAGCTCACACGCTCTAGCCGTGCAGCGCCTTCTGCTAGAGCAAGGCATGAGATACCTACCTATGATAAGTATCTGAGCTGGTTGGCGTCGTGATCTGTGAAGCGTACAGTATAGTAAAGCTAGATCACTTCGTCGCGAGCCGTACCCGTACAAAGCCGGCCGTGTTTTCTAGCGTCCACACAACGTTGCGGCGTCTCGGCTCGAAGGTCTGTTTCCCATGAGAGCTCGGCTAGTAACGTTCACTGTACGATAAGCGATATCTAGAGGCGATATTCTTCTGCCCAGAACCTGTATGAGCGTAATGCCAAGAGCTTTAACTCGTCGATTTCTTCCTTTGCAAGACCAGCGTCTTGGGTTTTTACACGTATATGTGGATATTGATTTCGTAAGGCGGCATCTTATAAGAGTTCACTAAATTACTGCTTCCTATGGCCATGATCAGATGCCAGCCAGCTAGCAGCGGCAATGATGATCCCGAGATTTTTCCTGTTGGCGTCTACCCAAAGACGCGGCGCGCAAATGGCTTGGTGCACCATCGTTCTGCCTATCACTCTCTACGATTCATCAGATCACTCCCAATTATTCCACGTGCGTATGCTGTGAACGCCGTGAACACTGATATGATGCTATGATTTATGCCACAGTGTGTGTCTCTACTGCTCTTCAGCATCGTTCGAATTGCCTTTAGATCTTGAATTTAGAGTTGTTTGGAATAAGGATGCAAAGTCTTAGACAATGGCTCATTTCACCTTAATAAGCCCGGCCCCTAAGCCATTAGTCTCTGAGAGAGATTTTAGGGGGGAGGTATCTGCCCGCCATGAAATGGCCGGGATGGTACCTAGGTACTCCGTACAGAGAACAGAGCTACATGCGATACCTAGAGACGTATCGCGACCGCTTATCAGTGGATACGTTATCGCAAGTCATGACGCTGACAAACACAGTCATTGGATTGGTACTAAATCGGACACCAGCGCGTGACAAACCTGGGAAATAAGCTCCGTTTCGCCGACTGGAATCCAGTGACGGAAATAACCACCTCGCGTACCCTTATTAATTTGGTTGGCCTCAATCAAGGCTGAACCAATCCCGTGAGAACCATGCCCGACGGTGCTCGGCTTACCAGATTTGAACATTACGCCAGTCATTCAATCATTCACACGACCTACAGAGCGTAGCTTCTCAGGACGCCCCATCCATCCTAGTACTGGCTGCTCATACATAACCTAATCCAATCTCCTGAAATCACAAGCGTGCCACAATATCCGCAAATTAGCCGATCGCACATTACCTAAGGATCCCGCTTACCTAATGCCTTAATGCTACCAGCCTATTCTAGTATGCTAGGAGATCCTCAAGAACAACAAAAGGACATGTCTCGGCGGTGGACGACCATCATCACACCATGCAATGTATCTATCGCCGGTTCCAAGACATTGCACGGAGTGCAACGCTACAAGACAGACCATCTCCCTTTCAGGCACTACAACTCTGCCAAAGTACACTCTACAACAGAGTCTGCGCTCACGAAAGAGTCAAGAAAGTATGCTTAAACTGCCACGCCAATCGCTAAACCCGTCGTGTCGGTGCACCGCTTGGCCCGATGGCATGTGCGTCACAATTCACAGCCCACGGGATGGCTTAGATAAACTCCCCTTGTTTCGACATCCATTTAACCTTACCTCTCTGTGTATCACTCCAAGTTACGAATCCAAGACACAGTTAGGGCGTTCGAGCGGGCGCTTCATGCTTCATGATATGTAGAAGCCCTCGGCAGTCGCAATCGCCAAGAAATCAGGGGAACACTGCCAAATTACTCTGCGCATGCTGGGTCATCTACTGGAATCTGGCATCTGGCATCTGGACTCTGCCTGATCGGCACGTCATCCCCCACATATTCAGTTCCTGAGGCCTCTTTCGGTCGACCGATCAAGATGTTGCCAAGACGTTAGGCATCATTTGATGTCTTTCGCGAGAAAGTCATCACGCCAAGGTGCCTTTGCATCTTGCTGACGGGCAATGATGGATAAGCTTGCCTGTCAATCCCCCAAGCTGTGTTTCTTCCATTGCGACACCATGTCGACCTATCTCACTTATTCAGGGAGGTTAAGGTCACTATGTCCTGGGATTGCCAGTCGCACACAGAAATTAAGATTGCCGCCAATTTGGAGCTTTACCAGCCCCTGTACGGAGTACGGACGAGCCCGTTATAGTCTTCCATGCTTATTTGGAGGACATTCAATGAGAACTCCTGGGAAATATATTTTTCGGCGGCGACCACGTTGCTGCGACTATAGCTGGAACCGAAGATTCGAATCTTATCAAAAGCGCCAAGCCCATGGCTTCGGCTTCTGCAGTTGCGGCAGATTTAGTAATTTCCAGGCACGGAATCTCCATCTTGTAAATGGAGAGAACATCCCGTGCGGTGAGGCTTGGTTTGCTTCGCAATATGCACATGTTTCTTGGCAAAACAACTTAGCTTCTAAGCCCCCTCAAACGAAGAGGAATCACGCCCGCCCAAAAGGATGAAATTCACAGAATCACGCCCCTCTGGCAAACATCAGTACCCCAAAACGGTAACCCTTATTACCACAACGAGCTGGTTTTCCAAGTCAAAGTTCCGAATCTGGCAAGCGTTATTTCATCAAAGCAATCCGGCGTTTGCCAAGGCGCCTATCCTATCCAACGAGACTCAAGTTCAAGATAGTTCGTTCTAGGCTCGCCCTGACACCTACCTCTTAGAGGCGACTGCCAAGCATACAGGATTCCCTCGCCACTGCAGGCCATGCTGGGGGCAAATCAACACATTCCGCCTCACTATCAAAAGGAAAGGTTATGACGAGGCGGCAGATAGATGTCGTTGAAGGATTTGTTCGCCAGCATTACGTACCATAGCGTCGTGTGCACTGAGGCACTAAGGCTCCCTAAACGCTGTGCGACCGTGAGCCATCCTGATACAATGCGGAGATCCGAGGGCGCATGCCCCTTTCACTGTTCCATCTCTATGCTAGCGAGCTTCTGTTGCTGGCAAAGGAGAAACAAATGGTACCCTGTGGCTACGATTGATGCGCAAGCTCCCCAAGCCTACGAGTTACTTAGACAGACAAGAGGATTTTCCTTTCTTTTCCATGATCCGTAGCCATTCGGTATCTTTTATTTGTTCCCAGATGAAGCCATCCGCTTAGGTCGGTCGGCCTTGGCTAAGATGAAGGTCTAAGTGCTACGACAGTTGTCCCACCACATCTGTGCACACCGATTCCATGCGACCTTCCAGCTCTGCGATGATCCTGTACGGGTCGGGCGTTCCGCTCTTTTACAGATGGATTCTAGAAGGAAGCTCCTACTCGTGTCACCGAGTCGTGGACCAGATATTCGTTATCTCGTCGTGCAACAGACCTAGCACGTGTGTATGCTGTATGCCCAAGGGCCGCGCTTAGTTCCTATAGCGTATTTGTCTTTGCCGGTCGTGTAGTCCATCGATGAAGCATTTATTTGCCAAGTTACAGCTGAAATGGAAGTTGGATACCAGAGCAGCTGGGTGTGAGGCACCAATCCAATCAATCCTGTGGGCTTCCTGACACGACATGGCGGAACCGACTAACCCGCAGATCGATTTGAGCTTAATTCCATTTCAGGTACACACCATCACACTTAAACGTAGAGCCTTATTTTGGCTTGGTTGTATTTGTCGCAGGCCCCGGCTTTGCCGGCGACAAAGATCCTAGGAACTTTTTTAATGGCCATTTCGCAGCTAGTATCTTTTGGGGTTATGGCTGCAACAATGCCCAGCTGTCTTCACGACAGAATTGCTTCCATCTTCTTAAATGTCATGGCTGGTTGGCTGTTGCCACATGCATTTGGCATATGCATGCTGCAGTGATTTTCTAAAATTGCTTCTCCAAGTTTCTTTGAAGTTTCCAAGAAAGGAAGTAGAAAGTATAGTCATGATCACGTGTATTCATTCATTCAGGCATTGAAGCATGCTTTGATTCCTTGTCAGCGTTGCGTCTTCCGATCTTGAGGTTCCAACCCATTTACCAAACAAGCCTCGGGCCACGGGCCACGGGCAAAAAATGCACTTCATATCCCGCGTCGCCTCGCCTTCCACTGCACATGAAAAAGAAGAAAAGCGCCTGTCTTAGTTGATCGGATCTATGGTACTGTGTGATGAAACCGATGCATTTTTTATTTTTATTTTTTCTTATTTTTTTTGTCGGTGTTGTTTCCTGCCTAGTCTTGGTGTAATATGTATGGGTGATCAAATGCATGACCAAACCCACCTACCCACCCACCTACCACTCACGGTTGAGATCCTCATCCGAGTGTCTTGAGCATGGACAATTCATTCTTCATAGCTGCCATCAAAAGCATGATTGATTAAGCATAAGTACAACGTTGAACAATAGGGAAGGTCCATTTCTTCCGTGGTAGCAAAGGAAACCAACCCTCTGCTGCGACGTCGCTTGGTCACACTGGGCTAACTAACCCCGATGCTTGCTTATCCGATGATGACATGGCTTTCTTGGGGGTTTTGGTTGGTTTCGGGGAGTAAATGCAATGCTTTCTTGGCTATGTATGTTCTTACATGGAGGGGAGGGTGTGAATACCCGGGAGTGGTTTCGTTTCGTTTTAAAGAGAGGCTCGAGAATGTCATCTCTGTAGGGTTGCTAAATAATAGGGCTATTCTTCTACAGTAAGAATGAGATGGATCCCTCCAGGTTTTGGTGGTGCTGTTAAAGTACATGCTTTACTTCCTCTAGGAACGTTACGTTGCTTCTCCGCAGATCTCAGAACAGAGTCAGCTTCGGGTCAGACGGATGGATTGATTACCCTATATAATTTCCCATCCATATTAGGCGCCGCGTGCGCGCTGTCGTTGTCGTTGCTTTTCTTTTTTTTTTTTCTAGTGACGCAATAGTGATTACAGTAGACTGCGGAAAGGCACCTCTTTAATTGAAGATGGTTTATGCCCTGGAACTGCGTTGCGTGGATCTGAAAACCCCGGGTTTTCCATACTCATATGTAAATTCGGCCCGTATTCCACTCCACATGCGTGGAGGATCGGTAGAAATTATTGTGATACAAAGAGAGGTACAATGTCATTCAATGTTTCCATTAGTAGTAGGCTTCGTATTCCGCCACGGGCGACGGAATCCTATTTTCTTGATTTATTAGTACAGGGTAATTGCAGAGGTAGCACACCTCAGCCATACATTATTGCTTCCTCACTTTGCCGGAACTATTACATATCAATCGTATATAAGATACGCCAAATGAAGCTTTTTTAATTATTTTTTACGAATGCATGCCAAGACACAACGCCAAGAGAAGCTTGAATGGTGTAATAAGAAGAAATGTGTCACGTTCTAGAATATTCCCAGCATATAGTATGACTTGGCGCGTTGCAGAGCCACACTTGGCAGGAGATGAAAAATGAGCATAATAAAAAAAAGATATTGGCTGGGAGTTGGTGAAATGTATTTTATGATGAAGCTTTTTTTGTACGTATAAACTGTGTTATGCGAGGATGGGGATTGGGAAGGTATCCTCTTTTGAGTAGAGCAGCTGTGGAGTTGAATTGTTGGATGACGCTGACGAGGTTGATGGAAAGGGCCTGACAAATGCCTATGATGATGGTGGAAATGGATATTAAGAATTGTTGTTTCTTATATCTTGGAAAGGGACGCAAAGTTACGACAGCTAAACAGCTCAACCAATACATCGCGACAAGCATCGCATGCCTTGTTGCTTAGAACAGCTGCGATGCCTACGTTTTACCCATGTTGGAAAGGCCGCAACATTCGAGCAACATACCCAAGCAATAGTGGTAAGCACTACGATTGGAGTGAGCATCGAGTTCGCTGATCTGAAGCCCTTCCTTTGCGTTGAGCTTCCGCCATGGAAGAAGCGATCGGTGTTTGATGGGGTTTAGCGTTTCGGGAGACCTGGTAGACGTGCTGACAAGCTGTCCACAACCTTTTAATGGTCGTGTGTATTTATTAGGGCCTCGTCATGGGTGGGGGGTTCTTGTTCTGGGATCACAATGGATTTCCTTTCGAATAGGTGAAAGACAAAATAACTAGATGCGATTGTGCTGTGCATCTTTGTATCGTATCCACCTTTATACGCCCGACTTGAGATTTGATCCCATTACGACATAGCAACTAATATTAAAAAAAAAAAACTAATTGACTCAAAAAGATCAACAATGACTTGATAATAATCATAATAATACGAGGGGTTCAAAAAACCAAGAAAATAGGATGGTACTTGATCATACAGTGACAACTCGTCTTCCTCACACCCTCACTTACCAATGTAAACCTGGTCATCTCCGCATTTTAAATCTAGGCAATATTTTTTCTTTCTTTTACCCCAACATTTCCCAGGTTGCCCAGGTTCCTTGTGCGTCGTGCTGGCTCGATCGTCTGGGGAGAAAGAGGGGGTGATCTGGGTGTGCTTGGCATAACGCTACGGTTTATTAAGCCTTTGGACGAAGGAAACGAACCAAGGTGGGCCGTTTTTTTCTCCTCTTTACGCCCTTTCTTGGTATGGTATCACCACAAAGTTCCCTGCAGGATCGCCATCTGTTGATTTGCGTGGACGAACGAGCTAGTTTCTTCTCTTGCGTCCTTTCTTTCTTTCTTTCGTCTCTCTCTCGCTTCTCACCGCCAAGATTCACTTGGGGTGCCTCGCGAGGGGGAATATACCGTAGAGATAGACATTCTCATAGACATCGCATAGACATGGACATGGGCAGGGACATGGGCAGAGATAGACTCATAAACTTGGCTTTAGGGACGAAACAAAATGTGGTTGCCTAGCCCCTAATGTCGATATGTGGCTGATGTTGGGTCTGCTAAAACAACAAGTTTACTCTATATACTCCGTAATTAGCATAAGAAATCGATCAGAAGCTCGGACCGACAGATATGAGGGCAGCGGCGGGCGGGCGAGCCAAAGACGCATGACGGATGACCGGCATGACGTCCTCGCCTCCCACCTTCTTAAACGGTTATCGTAATCTTATGCCCTGTTTGTGTGTACAACGAACTTTTTTTGTTTGGCTGGCTAAAGGGAAACTTTCTCTCTCTCTATCCCTCACTCGGTTCTCTCTTGGTTCTTCCTTTCTTGCTTTAGCACCACGCTAGAAAGAGCACCGGTTTGGGGGACCGAGCTGGGCGCAAGTTGCTTCCTAGTCGGTGCGCGATGGCGTGAACTTGTGGCTGATTTCAATGGTTGGCATTGTTAGCAACAACGGCGCACGCATGGCAGCGCAGGGATCTTACTTGGTAAGGAGAGCTGAGATGGAAAGACGAGGAGGAGAAAATGCGCCTTTTAAATGCGCTGGTGGTAAATGCCTGGTGGCGATGGAAGTATTTTCACTATCTGGCGGGGGTTGGTTGGTTTTATTTTAATTGTGCTAGTGATCCTAGATTTGGAAAGGACATAACGATGGCTCGTAAGTTTGATAGGTGTGAAGAGAATGGACGGTGTGTGAATTGGGTTGGTATACTATGGGAGCCAGTTTTTCTATTTTGGACGGAGTTGCTTCTACTTAGTATGCGTATAGATTGCAGAAATTGGCTTGTTGAATGCAGAATAAAAGGAAACGCCTGAGAGGCCATTCTGAAGCCGAAAAGGCAGGACGGATTTTGTTCTATGCTAGCAAATGCCTTTACAATTTCAACAACCCATTGAACAACCCAGAACCACTACATACTGTCCATATGGCAAAGCTGATGGGTTACCCTCATCTTTTGTTTTCCTTTGTGTTGAAGGCATTGGAGACTCTGGGAGTCCGAGGCTAGTCAAGCAGATATCTCATGTACCTAAAACGAGATTAACAAGGATGAATTCACCCAGAAACTCAAAATCTTGGACCTGTAACTCAACCGTTGAGGGTTGGGGCGTAAAGACTATTACTAAGTACGCTAATCTTGCTGATAGTGCCCTCGTAGTATTCAAGAGCATTGAACCAGCTAGAATTACCAATATTGTTAGGTAAATGCAGTTATTTATCTGTATTAGTTGAATTGTAATGACGGACATTAGCAGTAGGCTATAGAAGTGTGAGGCAACATTGAGATCAGAAGATAGGTCCAAGTCAGCAAACTTCAATCATTTGTCAGAGTAACCTGATTAATAAAGGGAAGATAGTAATTGAATACTGATAAACTATATCAATTCTGCTATACACCATATAGCTGGATCATGGGCCGTGCCATGGTTAGAATGAACCGCGTGTGTCTAGATGAGAGGCTACGAACCATCCTACTACTCAATTGCACGACGGGAGGTACTATGGAAACCCTTATATAAGATGGAAAGTATTCTCGATTGAGTAGAATGGCGATCTAACTTCTACGCAATTGATCGTTGTGTGGTCTTTTCTTGGACTGGCCTGCTGGTGCTGACAGAGTTGGCTCACCGTGAAGACTAATTTACAGTTGTGTCTATAGAAATCATCTGCTATTTAGGAGGTATTAGTTCCAATTTATTGCTCTTGTGAAAAAATATGCATCGAGGCGTGATTAGTGTACATGAGGTGAAGTAGTCCTCGTTCTGTACTTATCACCAATATCCACCTCACTGTGTATTCATTATAAGGTATATTATGTATAACGCTCTGTCTGGCTATTTCGCATAGCAAGGAAGCATCTAAATGATCTCAATTAATCCATCATTCTTGGCATACTTTGAGGAATTACTTACTACTATGAATGCTACTATGAATGCCGACCGACATGGCATAGACAACACGCATATCTACCACGGTGGACCATAACCACCAGCAGAGAGGAAAGGAATGCAGATTTTGAATTTATAGCAATAACGTATAAAAAGTCAAATATAGTCGCTAGTCTAATAAAAGAAGCAGTCTGTGTTCATCCCCGGCGAGCTATCCACCATTCTTAGTACCTGTTAACAACTAGAAGTCACACCTTCTAGAATTCGTTCCGTGCAAGGAAAATCAGAGTCATGAAGTCAAATATAGTAATTAAAGCCTTGAGTCATAATCAAACATATATATCTCCATGTAGATTTATATTAATCCTCTGAATTGAAGATTGTATAGCTGTGGTCGCAGAATTTACGTATTGGTTGATAGTCTGGACCATGAATTGCAATCACTATTAGGACTCACTATTCTCTCTCATCTAAGAGAGAAAATTGGTTATGGGGTGATCATACATTTAAAGTTACGTCTAATATAAGGATAATTTGGCATCTCCCTAGAAGTGAAACGTAGTCGTGTAGTGATCTACTCTAAATACCTAGTTTATGAGATCCAATAGATACACAAGAGGTCACATGCGGAGAAGAAGATACCCAATGGGAATAGGAGTATATATCATTCGACGGCCGAGAGTAATCACGTATAATGAACACTAAGCATTACCAATGCCGTGGGTTTGTAGAGTGGTTTAGGTTTGACAACAGGTCGTAGATACGGATGACGAACGTAGTATACACCGGTTAGGCAATCTTGATAACTTTGCTGCACTTGAAAATAGGATGCTGGGGTAGGAGCAATAAAGGGCTTGTATGACTTGAGTGTATAAAGACGTAGAAATGAGAATACTATGGAGATAGCCTGGGTTGAGAATCCATCGAAATTCCGTTATTTATTGAGACATATCATTTTGCAGATGTAAATTTCTTTAGAGACTGCACTCTATTTGCTGGCGCGTGATTTTTTTTTTTTTTTTTTTTTTTGACTGGATGAGCCATGAATCATTAAAATAGTATCGTATTCCGTCTTAACTTAAAAGCATTCTATATTGCATATGCATATATGTGATTCCATTAAAATTAAGGTGAAAGGCTCTTAGTTAGTACATGTCCTTATTTATTTGCTTATGCGCTGAGAGTCTACGAGACTGCCATCTCATGATTCCTAGACATAAATGTCCGTCTAATATTAAAGACATGCAGCCGTTCCAAGGGTTCATATGCTTGAGCGGTACTTGCCATCGAATCTTTATGAAAAGAATACTTAAGATAACCGACTTTGGTTGCAGAGAACTTCATGGGCTTGTGCTTCTCTCGTAATAAAATATACGAAACGCTTCCCAAGATTAACAGCCAGAAAGGCTGGATGGAGAAAAACAAGCAACGACCTAGAATAGCTTTTGCAGATAAATTAGTGACGTTTCTAGCATACATGGTAACTACCAAATGGCTAGTCAACCACGCGACAACCAAGCAAGGGTCGGAGTTGGCTGATGTAGCTGTAAGTAGCATAATGGAACCCACCCGAAGATCGCAACAGCCTAACACCCAAGTATGTATGCATGGAGTGTTAAATCAAAGCCTTCTCGACATATAGTAGAATAAAGGTAGTTTGAATTGCTCCAGTGTATTTAATTATAAGGTACATAGATATATTACAAGACATTGCCACGTCATTAAATCATATGTTGGGGGTATCGTTATTGGGACATCTCAAACGTCCTGGCTCCTCATACACACTTCCTTTGTTACTACAATTCTGTCCTGGAATTCTGGCGCTCGTTTTCCCGGCACATTGTTCAGTTCATAGTCGGACTCGGCCTGCTTCGCCGTTGTTAAACTCTGATCTGATCCTTGTCGCGTTAGTTGACTAAAAGGTTGCTCGTATGATTCGTTGCTGCTAAATGCGCG
Source organism: Sphaerostilbella broomeana (assembly GCA_930272545.1). NCBI lineage: Eukaryota > Fungi > Ascomycota > Sordariomycetes > Hypocreales > Hypocreaceae > Sphaerostilbella > Sphaerostilbella broomeana. The sequence continues at coordinate 449,042 of CAKNET010000008.1, forward strand.
AACATGGGCGGATGTGGTGCCAAATCGGCCATCGCCTTCCCACATTCGACTTTCATCTTCCTGGATGATGGCGGATTTGCGTTTGGATGATGATTGGCCATGCCTTCTAGTTGAGAAAGACGACAGGTTGAATCGACCAAAGGAGACTTTGCTTAAAACAGGACGCAAGAAGGGAAGACAGGCTGATGTCGTTCAGTTAGCAATAATTACTACAACATCACTGGTCCTGATAACTTACAACAGACAATGGCAATGTTCCCCTCGACTACTGACCATAAGGCGATGTCGACAAAGTTCCAGGTAATATCGGGGTCTGTCAAATCACCACGGAGGAGGTAGTGAAAACGAACTATAGAAACAACAGTAACACTAGATTGTAAACCTCGGTCAGTTACAGAGCAGAGTTTTCATGTGAATTGTCGGGACAGGACGTACAACAGTCCAACACAGAAGATGCCAGCCAGGGCCATCTTCTGACCCTTGGGTAGTTGGAGCCTCAAGATGTACGGAATCGGGAGTGCCAACATGGCTACATCTGTGACGATGGTGGGAATGGCGTTCCCGTAAAAGAATTTTGTCGATTCGACTCTGCATTGATACTGCGAAGGGTCTAATGGGTGTGTCGGGTGGAAGCGATCCCACCAAGCATTGGCAGGCACACATTGGAAGATTGTTACCAAGATCTGTAGATATGTCAGCTCAGTCCATCCATACGACGAAGCTCACTCAGGGGGTCCAACTTACAACTGCGATTCCCCACAGAAGTACGATAACTGCAAGGGTGATGATGGGAATTTGGACCGATTCTCGAACGTTGAAAGACCGCCAGTAAAAGGCGAGAATGGACCATTTGACGCACATCAAGGTGATGAAGTAGCCCAATTCTGCGATGAAGAGGCCAATAGCCCACGCGTATAGGGCGTCTGGCGGATTAGCCCAAATATGTTTGCCCATTCCTTGGCTGACAGCTGGAAAGTGTAAGCTAGACAAATCTGCAAAATAGACGGGATGTAACTAACCATAGACAGACATGCCAAAAACATGTGCACAGGAAGGGACCTGCAGAACGATTTAGTGCTATGGCACATGGCTCATTTAGACACTCATCCACTTACCAACGAAGCAACGATGAGCCAGTCGTCTATCCACAGATGTACACACTTCAATTGACGAGATATAATTCGAAGCACCACAGCGGTGACAGCCAATGACCATGTGACAACCGATGTTACAATCATGTCAGGCCCACGGTTCTGGGTGAGGTCCACTCCGGGCGGTAAAGGGGGAAGTTGAACCATGTTTGTATCGTTGCAAGTATTCGGAGGCCGTGGAGATTCGGGGCGCGAGATTTTATTGATGAACTGTTCTCCTCCTCTTTGTTGCTTTGCGAGAGGTGAATCGGATTCTCAGTTGGCGGTCGAAGGCTAATGATTCTGGTGACCGTCAAGTGTCGTCGATTTGCCGTCTTCGATGAGTCCTGCCCGCCGTGGTTCCAGATAGTTGCCAGGAACCTGGTTAATACCGAGCGGCTAGATATCAAGCAAGGAGAAGGAAGACAATTGTTCGCGGAGCGAACTTTTGCGTGAACAATCGACGGTTTGGCGATTCAAAGACCTGAATCGTACTTTCCAACGGACAAGCCAAACTTCGGCCCCTTATGGAGGAGCAGCCACGAAATGTACCAACGTTTGTGAAGGGCAAGCCAAGATCGAGGAGCAGCACCAGCCAGCCTTACATCATCTGAGTCTTCATCTTCTGTCGCCCTTCTTTAGCCAGCTGAAGAGGTTACGGCTGAAGCAAAAACCACCGAGTCAAGAATATGTGAGAGCCATGATGCCGAGCGATCTTCACCTCTAATAAGGATGGATCGAAGTAACAGCCCCGGCTGTTGACCCAACTGACTATCATGCTTCCCCACACCCACACACCCATGTACATTACTGCACGCAAGCAACCAGCCTGGCCCACACAGATTCGGATGGGCCAGGTAGTTTGATGAGCAATAACCCGATTTTGCCAGACATGCTAAAATACGCTTGTTCAAAGAGCAGCCGAACACGATTCAGTTGACCCCGCCACCCTTGCGCTACACGGACGTCAATGACACGGCCAACGAATCAAGGTCGACAATTTAGCCTTGTTGATTGCACGAATCGTTCCCTTGCTTTTAGCGACATCTAGCCTGACTTGACAGGCTGGATGATATCCGCTGTCCGTTGGACAATGTCTCACTTTGGCCAAGTTTCTCAATCCCGGCTGGACCGTGGCTCTGTGACGGTTGGAGAGATAGTGGATAGTGAAGCTTAGCAAGGAGGACCCTGTGTCTGTCAGTCTTAGCAGTGAGATGCAGACAGGCTTAGAATATGTCAATTGACGTTTAGATGGAGTCCATGGTCCGTGGACCTGATGAAGACTCTTCACAATTCTTCGTGGAGATTCGGGGTGCAGCCAAGCAGCGTTAATGCCGAGAAGGGGGGGCACGGTCAAATGGCTAGGGAAAAAGAAATTTCCGAAGTTGCCTGAGGCGGCCCAACCTGTACCGCCTCTCACGGTTCAAAAATCACTCACATATCACAGGATCAGATAACACTTGTTCCATTAGTTGTTACTAGACAGAGCGCACCGAATTTCTCATTGCCAGCAGCGACACTAGCTGCCTGCAGTAGCGCTGCTGCTGCTGCGGCCAGAAGGAAAGACAACAGTCAGGATACTGTTAAGTAGCTTTAACCGGTGGCGTCGCAAGAGTAAGCACGTTATTTCTCCCATGTCGACAACAACCCAACCCTAATCAGCGGAAAGTGGTAGCTGGGTTATCAAACTCCATGACATGCAATAGAATTAGGAAAACGGGGGGGTTTCAAATGAAGTGGCTAGCTGCTACTCTGGGCTCTGGACAAACAAACAAAAAAATCTCCAACCAACAAGCAATGTGCTGAATCGCGCGCGGGGAGGAGATGGGGCGATCGACAACTGGCGGCTCTCTGATCACAATGGCGAGCAAGAGGTCCGCTCGCTTTGTCTTTCTCTTGCCGGGAGTGCTCCCCACCGTGCCGCAATGGGAGTGGAGTCATCACCGTCTTACTGATTCGTGTGGCGATGGAGCCGAGGGACTCACATGGCCCTTAAATGCAATAAAGGTTCGTCAACAAGATGAAGGGTTTGAGGGCCAAGTTCCGGACAATCAAGGAGCGCCCCGTGGATTTGGTACCGTCTCCACTGATCACGATCAACTTTAACATGCTCCCTCTGTGCGGAATATCGATCGCCATGAGCAAGCGGGCCACGACGATGGTGAGCCCATCCAACCATCGTCGTCATCATCAGTAACTGCAGCAATAGCAGCCTTGCACACATTGCTCGTACATATGTACTGTACATACCCAGGTAGGCAATGGATATGAGCATGTAAGCCTGGCAACCCAGTACGGAGGATGCTGGTGGCGGCTATTCGCACAGCCGATTTGTTTTGTGTACCTGCGCCGTGAGCTTATGTCGGGATTGTGCGGCGGCTGGGGTATTTTACGTACAAAAAAAAACATGGACCCTATTTATGGAACGCATCTCCATAATATCAGTGCTTCTTCTTTATCAATTTCCGGGGAATGGTGGCGATTTCTGCATGGTTTAGCCAAAGCACACGTTGTTGATTTAATCAACTCTTATTCGACCCCTGATGGACTCCGGCTCAGGAGAAGCGGGCCTTGGCCATCGTCAACATGGTTGTTTCTGTCTTTATTCTGTCTCTACATTCCTCACCGGATCTGTCGCATCCGATAATAGTTTGAAACTACGGCAGTTAACCCGGTCGTTCAATGTCTGCATGGGATTTTGGAGCAGGCTGGCTGTCACACGAATACCACCAACTTCCATCGGGCGGCGTTTACTCATGTTCAAGTGCAAACCAGGCCAATCCTTCAAATACTGCGAGAGCCTTATCACAATGCATTGAGGATACTCATGATGCACAAATCCGTGGAGGGTTTGATTTGCCAATCATCTGCACCTGCGACACCTCCTTGAGCTCCCAAACAGATTCCTTCATATTTTCAACATTGACTTGGACACTGCGCTTTTAGTCAATGACTACCATGAGAATCCATACATGGACCATGAGACTTGGCATTCTAACGAGATTACAACACCGACAAAATCAAATTTTTATCGCACTTGATCTGACATGAACGAAGCATCACAAAACAGGTTTCTAGTGGAGATACCTAAATGTTGCGCGCCATAATTAAAGCTTACGCTATCCTTGCTCATCGGATGTCGCTACCTGCCACCAGGAGACGAAGACATTGCAATGCTCCAACCCTCCTTCAGTACTCGTTTCAAAGTTTCGCTTCTGGGACTAGATCCAACGGTTTTTTTTTAAACACACATGGGCCCTCATTACCGCGCTGGTCACCCGCTCCAACACTAACATCAACCAAAGAGCAAGCCCTCCCGCTTCTCCGAATACGTGCACTAAATTGCAAACAATATTTCTCTTTTCAATCCTAGAAGCTGACGTGTGTGTTCTGGCGGCGTTCAACTGGCGGCGAATATCATGGGCCGCGTCTTCACTTGGCATCATTTGCGTATTATGGGAGCCTTTCTTGAACCTGGCGAGGAAACTGGAATGGCGGATGGTGGATGCTCCCATCCTCGTTAGCCACCTCGGAAACAAAATATAGTTGTAACAGGAGCATTCTGTCTCATCATGAAGATTTTTTCACTTCTGGGTCGGCAGGATCGGCTGTATGGAAATGCCGAACTGATCCTGGTATCCTGGCACCCGGTATCTTTGTTTCCAGACTGGCTGACACATCAGCTTTGATCTCCAGTTACATCTCACTCGCATCGTTGCTCATTCCACTAGCCCCTGCCAACGGTCTAGACAAATATTGCTGATATTTATTTTCTTTAAGGGTAGCTAGCTCTCCGAGGAGCCGGACGACTCAAGAGTTCTGCATCGCAAGCCGGTTTCTGACCCTGGAGCATTACCACGTCCCGCTCGCTCTCACTTGACGACGAATAGATGTGTTGAGCGATCCATCATTGAGGCTTCTTTCATCCCCTATTTCAATCTGTAATCTTTACTGATATTATAGTAAGATGCCTAGAGTGGGCCATCCACAGTTAAGAATCATCACTCTAGACCTGCTGGATGACAATGAACGGCCTTTCCTAACCCTTTATAAGCGCTCTAGAGATCTGTAAAAAAAAACCTTGGTTTTAAAGAAAAGAGCTTATTCAGCTGTGAAATTAGATTTGACTGGCTTGCTGCAATCGATGGGCATGAACCCTACGATAAAGCTGTCACACATTTTACGTTCATATTGCTAAACTTCTCACAAGGAGAAATGTGATATCGTCCCCGTTGCTAACTCATGTTGTCTTGTCACTACTGTGATCGTTCGCAACGAATTGAATTCAAGATGAACCGCCTATGCTCTATATCTATAACGCGAGGTCTTGCTGAGGGCTGTCACTGTTTCGAATGTCTTCCGCACCAATCACGATGGCATGCTTCGGAAGGCGTACCGGCTGGTGAACTAATGCAGCGTGATGCGCCCTAGTTGCCGCAAATTGTGTGGCACACCTCCAATATTGACTTCCGATTTCCCCTAGTATATGGTTTTAGTCGTCGATTGTCATTCAGCGGATTTGTCATACGCAGATAGGACACACTGCATCTGAGTTCCTGAACCTTTGTAACACTAAAGGCACCCGTTCATTGCGTCAATCTCACACAGGAGTTGACTAGGTATAATGCGCTGGAGGGAGCAAATATAACAACCGGTATCACAGGTTCCTTTGACCCAAGAGCATCAATGATTATGAAGGCATCAACTTCATATTGCTGGATGGTATTACGGCTCCAACGACCACATCTCCGTCAGCCCCTTTTGAGCATTCTCTAAGACATAGGCGCATCCTCAACGCCATCATCATGCAAGTGAACTATAGTTTCCCCTTCCAATTGATTCTTATCATTAACTATTAAAGCCGGTATTATGGGTTTAAATGCTGATTAGCAGGTTGATGTTCCATAAACTCGATTGTGTCGTTTAAAAGCTCCATTATTCGCCCCCACGCCGCATTATCACTATCGTTAACCCTATGTATGAGATGGACCCCATGTCGTATTAGATTTTAAAGGTAGAATCGCTCAACTATGATTCGATCCCTTTTAGCGGATTAGCAGAATTTAAAGCATATCGTCAGCATATGCGTCGCGGATATCCTCCCCGAGAGGATGGGCATATCATACAGCGCGGGATATGTTGTTGTATATCTCAAAGTCATATTTCTCGGGTACATTTCTCATGGCCGGGTTCATGCATCATCAAACCTTTATGGGCGTCTGCGATCATCAGGAGCAAGCACTGTTGTCGGCATCTTGGTAGGGATGGAGGGAGAAGTGCCTCGCACTCGGGGAAAACTACGACATGCAGATCCGTAGTGATGGAAAATTGGCGTGTTTACTACTCCGTAGACATATCGCTACCTGGACCAGTCACAATAGTGGCTAAAGTCGAGACCGCTTCTAACGTTGGATACCCACTCTCTATTGTTAGCACCGACAGGCTTATCAGCAACTGGCAAGAATTCTAGCATCACTTGGGGTGGATCCTCCCCTCACTAGTCTCAGGCACATCGAATAGCTCGAAAGCCACCAAAGCTTCAAACATTCCACTATTTCCCTTGAAATGTACGTAAGTTATGGAGATAGGAGACAAAGTGCCTGATACGATGTTCATCTTCGTATGCGTTGAGCCAGGCAGCAACCAACCCTATACGGCAAACCATTGATTGTTACTGCAATTGACTACTCTGACTAGGCTAGGACGAAGTTGTATGTATCACAAAATAAATTAATTATCCAACAAACCAACACCTTAGGAATGCCTTGTCCTTGCTCTATGTGTCCTCTGGGTCTTGAATGCAGGAGAAGACCCTGAACGTGCATCATACACCTTGAATACTGGTCATGGAAAAACACTGGATTTTGGAGTATCCGTATTTTAGATGGAATCATGATTCCTAGACTTCTTTGCGAACTTGATTATTTAAAATAGGTAAATTTACTGAAGATGGCAGCTCAATAGACTGGCTGAAAACACTAGAAGAGCTTCAAAATAGTTGGAATCTGCCAGGATACAAAGAGTGTTCAACATTCATATTACAGATCCTAGCCATAATACTCCGTAGATAGTGTTCTATGAATATGTAACTCCTAGTGGTTCAACTCATTTATCCGGTGGTGTCGATTGCGTACCAGAACCCCAAGTTTTCCGCCTCTTCCAGGCAAATATAGGGTAAGAGGCGGCCAGATAAGATTTCAATTCACCGTAAACAATACACTAGCCTACAAGTTCTATGCACAAATTAACGAATCAAAGCCTCGTGGACGAAGATGATAAAAATGAGGGAGAATTAATGGATTACAATGGCGAATCTTGTGCTGGGATATTGAAACCAATATGAACGATCAACACTAGCAAGGATGGTGACAACAAAACGGTACACGAAATTATCATAGATTCTCCCACCTTTGATGACATAGAGTAAGAGGTTAAGTGAAATTAATACGACCAATAAGATAAAGTAAGTGTTCCTAAGCAGCGCATCAGAATATGGGCTTGCCAGAGATATCAGAGATGTTCAGCACTCTAAGAGCTTCGACCAACGCGGCACGATCTCAGCCATGCTTCAGATTACCTGGATTTAGAAATGTCTCGGCAGCTATATCTTAGTTACCGTGAAAAGCCGCAGACTAGTGATATTTTGGGGGTGTCTGGAAATTGGAAATGTTTGTAGTCACAAAAGCAACTGCCTTCAAATGGCTGTCGCAGATATACAGGGCATCAGCGAGTCGCATTGGTCACACGAAGCAAAAAACAGACGTAACAATATATGGAGGTTGTCAATAAAATTAAGATTGACTGAGTTTGGTTCTTCCGGTTTGAAGACAACCCTGGGCAGCTGTTCGTATGACTCAAGTACTGTAGGCGGCAATGCCTCGAGCAAAATGATCATCGATCATCTTGACGATAGCTGTCGCATCTGCCTGATTCTCCTTCCTGGCCTTGGAACTAAAAGCAGTGCTTAAACCAGAGGCGCTGCTGCGCAAGTTATTGAAAATCACGAGTCCCATCCGTTTGCCTACCGCAGGGATCGCCTCCAGCTTTGGCTTCATGCTGATGGCGGTGTCGACAGTTTTCCCAACTTCCACCGCAAGGCTTCGCGCAACGTCAAACGATTGCTGTTCGACATCTTCGGCGCACACTGCCCTAATAGTCTTGATGCTGGCCTGGGGGGATGAGGCGGCGTTGAGGGTTTTCGAAAGATCGCGCCACTGCTGCAAGAGAGGAAGGGCAGTCAAGTATTGGCCATTCCAGCCCGCTAAAGCGTTGTTGAACTCGGTGTTGGCTTGTTGGATATGATTCAGAGCGGCAAGCGTATACTCATCAGCGGCGACTACGGCGACTAACGCCAGGATGGAGAAGAAGTTGAATCGCATGATGAAATGAGAGAGAAGAAACTCTGGAAGGGTGGCGGTTAATGCTTTTGCGGCTTGGTTGACCTGGCGGCTGGAGTGAACAGCAAGAAGCAAATTGAATAACAATTGAGGGACCAGCTATGTTTGGAGAGCCAAGGCTCATGCATGCCTTTATATGCTTTCCTTCTCCCTTGTGGTCTGAGACATTATATATTCGCAAAAGCCGTGGTGTTGCGCCTAAGACATTGCTGCCAATCAGGGCGGATCATAACCCCTGGCAATGTGCTGTGATTGAAACTACCACAACCACTCACGCGTTGAGATTAAAGACTTTGTTTGTGACTCGGCTCTTTAGTATCTTGTCTTCACATCAGCTGCTACCACTTCACAACTATGGTTAATTGGACTAAAAGTAAATGTTTATTGATCAATCTTACCTTCATCACATCGACCGCACCAAGTCCGACTTGGGTACTACGTATAGTTATCACACATTTTGTAAGATGCCCCGATAGTTTATTGAGTAACAAATGATATACTCTCATTTTACGAAGTCCTCGAACTGTAAGACATGGCTAGATTTAATCGAGCTAAGGCTAGACATGAGGCATAATGATGCTCAAAGCTAAGACGAGCGGCACAGCGATGGAGACTCCAGACTGCTAGCTTGCCTATTAGAAAAGGGGGACTAGCTACCCATGTTGCATCTGACCTGGAATCAAAACACATAATCTAGAGACCATTCTTGGCTTTCACTTGCGCTTGTTTCTTGTGCGCGGAATGTAGTCTGACTTCGATACCTAGACAACTTGCCTATTGCTACCTCCGAAGCCCCCATACCAGTGGAAACTCCTTCACAAATAGCAAACCGCCAAAGACGTAATGGCACCAGATGAAAACGGTCTATCCCCGATTGCCATTATTGGCATGGGTCTCAGACTTCCTGGGAATATCTCGACTCCGGAGCAGTTCTGGGACCTCTTGGTCAATAAGAAAGATGGAAAGTGCCGTGTACCATCTGATCGGTACAACATAGATGCGACAAATCACACCGGCAAACTGTCGCTACCGAATATGGCTACTTTTTGGACGGCGTCGATCTCAAGGCATTGGATACCTCTTTCTTCCCGATGAAGCGCAAAGAAGGCGAAGTGACAGATCCACAACAGAGACTTCTGCTTGAAGTTGTCTGGGAGTCCATAGAAAGTGCTTGCTTAACCGGATTGCGTGGTACTAATACGGGGGTTTTCGTCGGTGCGTTTGGTGAGGACTGGCATAATATGATGCATAGAGACAACCATCAGTCTGCTACGTATCGTGTGTTAGCTGCCGGTGACTACGCACTTGCAAATTTACTTTCCTATCACTACGATCTGAGAGGACCTAGGTAAGAGCGTTTTATTTGTAGCGCTCCCTTTTGCATCTACAGGATACCTACTAAAGTCTTGCGCGGAAACATTCTAGCGTAACAACCCGAACGGCATGCTCTGCGTCTTTGACGGGACTTCATATGGCGTGCCAAGCCCTGCGTTCTGGAGACTGTGATACGGCCATAGTTGCTGGATCGAGCATCATTATGGATCCGGCTATGACGCTGGATATGACAGAACAGGGAGTTTTATCTCCAACTGGCTCATGTAAGACGTTTGATGCAGCAGCTGATGGGTTCGCCCGCGGTGAGGCCGTTAATGCAATCATCATTAAGCCTCTACACCAGGCAATTCGTGATGGTAACCCCATTCGAGCTGTCATCCGTTCGACGGCAATTAATTCAGATGGAAGAACAGCAAACTTGGGACATCCAAACCGATATTCTCAAGAGGTAATGATACGACGAGCGTATGAGACAGCAGGCATCGACAAATTTTCGGACACTCCATTTATAGAGTGCCACGGCACTGGCACTTTCACAGGAGATCCCCTGGAAGTCGCTGCAGTAGCGAGCGTCTTCGGAGAAAAGGGAGCCTTCATTGGATCAGTAAGAATGAAAAACAAAATCTATGAGAAAGATAATCCGCAATTCTCTGACAAAGTTCTACTAGGTCAAACCGAATGTTGGTCACGGAGGGGGGGCTTCTGGCCTCACGAGTCTTATCAAGGCAGTTCTGTCATTGGAGAATGAAACTATTCCGCCCAATATCAACTTTTCGACGCCTAACCCAAAAAGTAAGACCTAAGCTGCTGTTGTTATATGGGAAGTATCCCTAAACTCACAACCCAATAGTTCCGTTCAAAGAATACAAGCTTGAGGTTCCGGTGGAACCCATGCCGTGGCCAAAAGACCACCATGCTCGGATCAGTATCAATAATTTTGGTATAGGTGGGGCGAATGCTCATGTGAGTTGTCGCCCCTTGATGAAGTACTAGTTTTGATGTTTTTGATGGATAGCTAAACACACTGCCATCTAGGTCATAGTAGACTCAGCCGCTTCCTTCGGAATTCGATGTAGGGTTCAAGTTCCAAGACTCTGGAAAACGCCAGATCGTATAGAGGCTCCTAAACCCGTAGTAGAAGTGAGCGATGCGCATGGGGATCCTTCAGAAGGCGTTAATGGGAAGTCTAATGACCGCAGTGGCTGTGACAAACGTGGAGATGGCATTGATGAAGCAGTTCATCAATGGCCGTATTTAGTCCCAGTTTCTACGGCTAATGCAAAATCCCTAGAAAGGCGCATAGCAGATATAAAGGAATACATGAAATCTCACCCAAACCGCATCGGCGACGTTGCTCATACACTAGGACTCGGTAGGGTCCATCTAAGTCACCGAAGCTATGCAATTACACAAAATGGCGTCGACTACCTCCAAGAGTTCAGTACTGTCGATAAAAGCTCTGGTAACCTATCAGCAGACAGTAAGATTGCCTTTGTCTTTACTGGTCAGGGGGCGCAATGGTTCGGAATGGGGAAAAGCCTAGTTCAAACTTCGCGGTGCTTTCGGGAAGACATCCGCGCCATGGATGAGGAACTTCAAAAGCTTAGTGATCCTCCGACATAGTCGATTGAATGTTTGTTTGCCTCTTTCTTATTCTGCTTCGATGTTATGCTGATACCCAGATAGCACTCTTGAGCTCTGATTACGACGACAAAGATATAATCAACCAAGCTGAGTTCTCTCAACCGCTTTGCACAGCCATCTAAGTTGCCTTGGTAAATTTTCTTTCCATATGCGCCGTCTATCCGGATGCAGTTATCGGCCATTCAAGTGGAGAGATTGCTGCAGCATATGCAGCTGGAGCTCTGACAGAACGCGAAGCTATCCTGTGTGCCTATTTTCGTGGAGTTGTAATGAAGCGCCAAACTCGCTCAGGCAGCATGGCAGCAATAGGAATGGGGCGGGAAGCTATTCAGGAGTATCTTGCCGACGAAGTTCAAGTAGCTTGTGAGAATAGTCCGGGTAGTGTAACAATCTCTGGTGACTCAGTTACTGTGAAGCAGACCTTGGAGTTGATCAAAGCTAAACATCCAGAAGTCTTTGTAAGACTCCTTCGAGTGGAAATGGCGTATCACTCTTGTAAGTATAAGACAACTACTATACCTTGTTTTCCTAGTGCTGAGAGTCATTGTAGATATGATGAGGGAAATCGGAGCGTTGTATGAAGAGGCAATCACCCCCCATCTGGAAGGTAAACTCAGAAACATTCGCATACCATTTTATTCAACAGTTTATGGAAAAGCTATTCTGTCAGGGGTAGATTTTGGTCCACGGTATTGGAGCAGCAATCTTGAATCGACTGTCTTATTTAACCAGGCTGTCCGCAATCTATTGAAAGATATTCCCGGGATTGCAACAATATTAGAGATAGGACCACATTCAGCTCTCCATGGCCCTCTTCGCCAGATATTCCAGGATCGAGGGTCGTCCAAAACTCCGCCCGTTTATATACCGACCTTGCGTAGGGGAAGCGATGCTGTGCAGTCTATCATAGACACTATCGGTCAGCTTTATTCACGCGGTCATACAGTTGGTTTCTCATTTCTTAACCAAGGAGGTTCACTGCTGAGTGGTTTGCCGAATTACCCATGGGAACACAGCACAACTCTCTGGAACGAAAGTCGTCTTTCTCTAGCATGGAGATTTAGGGAGCATCCCCATCATGAACTACTAGGATCTAGAACCCTAGAAAGCAGTGATCTAGAACCAACGTGGAGGAATGTGCTTCATCACCACGACGTGCCTTGGCTTCGGGATCATCAGGTTAGGACTGATCTGGTATTTCCTTGTGCGGGATACATTGCTATGATGGGTGAAGCTATTCGCCAGGTTTTTGGGGTGGGCAGTTACGAGTTACGGAACCTGATGGTTAAAGCCGCACTATTACTACCAGAGTCTGAGGTAGTCGAATTGATGACCACCATGCGGCCATCTCGAATAACAGATGCAACTAACTCCTCTTATTGGCATGAGATTTCGATCTCCACCTTCAATGGAATATTGCGGACTGAAAACTGTATTGCAGAGGGCAAAGGGTCAGAAATTACGCAAGATGGAAAGCCAATGATAGAAGCAATCAATTCATTTCCACGACGAATATCGGCGAATTATTACTACGACCGCATGCAAAGTTTGGGTTTACGGTATGGGCCACGATTCCAGTGTCTGAGAGAAATTTCGGCGGATACTGAGCTTTGCAGGGCCACAGCGGCCCTGTCAAACGACGAGTCAGAACACGAGGCCATATACGCAGTTCATCCTACTATTATCGACTCTTGCATTCAATTATCTGCAGTTGCTAGCTGTAAAGGCATTTCTCGTCATTTGGTTAATCTTGTCCTCCCTATCAGCTTTAAATATATCTCCGTTAATCGTGGTGAACCTGATCTACTAGCACAAGCTATGGTGAGCTCTGGGGACAGAACAAGCGATATTTTAGCAATATCCAAGCATAATGGCCAGCTGGTTCTTAAGATGGAGAATGGTATCGGCATCCCTTTTGATACAGGAGATGTATTTGGTGGGAATGACAATCTCAACATGGCGCGAATTGAATGGCTCCCCGACATTAACTACGCTGCTCCCAATGATTTCTTATGCCGGCGTGACTCCCTTCGCCACTTCCACAGCATTGCAGATAAGATGGCAGCTGTGGGAATTTTACGAACATTAGATATATTACAATGTTCTGCTATTTCGCCCGTAGGTCGCTTGGCTAACTATATTACATGGCTTAAAAAGGAGAAAGAGGCTTTGACTATAGGCGAGAAGGAGCATTTTGTTCCTGAGGAGGGAAGAGTGGAATCAATGAGCTCCGAATCATGGCAGAGTCTTCTTGAGTCGCTGCTCCAAGAGGCCTCTGATTTGGGTAGCCCTATGGCGCAGAACGCTTTAAAATTATGGTATGATGCCGCGCAAGAGGACAGCATCCTAGCACTTTTCAGGGGTGACCAAGACCCGACAGAGGTGCTTTTTTCTAACAACAGAATTGTTGATTACTATAATGTGAAGGCTTCGGCGATTAGTGCGGACACATTCCTTCGATTGTATTCGCATTCTTCACCGATTTTGAGAGTTTTGGAGATTGGCGCTGGGACGGGAGGGACTACAGAGCAAATTCTTCGAGGCCTTACTTCAAAGGATGGATGGCGAATGTACTCTCAGTATGTCTTTACGGACCTTTCGTCAGGGGGTTTCGCTTCAGCCAAGGAGCGTTTCAAAGATAAGAGCGCCGTAGAGTACAGGGTGCTAGATATCGAGAAGGACCCAGCCGAGCAAGGCTTTGAGCTGGGTTCCTTTGATCTAATCGTAGCAAGCAACATTCTTCACGCTACCTCATCGGTGAAACAAACTCTGACGAATGTGCTATCCTTGTTTTGTCCGGGTGGCCGCCTCTATCTTGCGGAAGCAGCTGCTCATACACGATGCCGAGCCGTTAGCTTTCTTTTTGGGCTACTCCCTGGATGGAGGAATAGGACGGAAGATGGTCCTGGAGATACATCGTTTGTGTCTGTAGAGAGATGGGATGAAGAGCTCCGCGCCGTGGGATTTTCTGGGGTCGACACCATTATTTGGGATGACGATCCTCCATACGATACCATATGTTAAGCACTGTTCCAGGTCCAATTGCAGAGGGAATTAAGCCAGTAGTGCTACTTTACCATCATAAAAAGCATGAGTTTGCCTGTCAACTATATGACCTCTTGGAACAGCAAGGAATCCCAGTCAGCTGGAGTAAACTTGGTGATGAAGAGAAGTTCACTCAGCATCATGAAGTCATTTCGACCATCGACCTGGAAGGGCCGTTCTTCCACGAAATATCCGAGGAGGACTATACGGTATTCAAACAACTAATCCTGAGTCTGGAGAGTAGAATCATTTGGCTTACACGCCCTGGCCTTGTTGGCTGCACTGACCCTCGCTACGGAACTATCAACGGTATCGCACCTACCTTGGGAACAGAGCTTGGTCTAGACTTTTTAACAATTGAACTGCAAAGCCTGAACTTAGCCACTGCTATGATCGTCCTTAAAATATTCCGCAGGATCTCTAATTTCTCCATCAGGGACACTAAACTAGAGAGAGAATACTCAATTCATGACGACAACGTCTATATAGGGCGTATCCACTGGACACCGACACCCAAGCAAATCGAGACAAAAGATGTAAAAGATGATGCACCGAAACAAATGGTTATTGGGCAATACGGACTGATTAATACGCTGAACTGGATTCAGCTCGAGGCAAACATGCTGCAAGCTGACCAAGTCGAAGTTGACGTTCGATGCGTCGGCCTGAACTTTAGGGTATTTTACTCTTCACGCCCTGAAATAACATGCTCACTACTAATATTGCATCAATAACAGGACATAATGGTATGTATGGGTATTGTTCACGGGGCTAAAGACTACATCGGATTGGAAGCGACAGGCGTGGTTCGGCAGGTGGGCTCGGCCATCCATCACGTCCAGCCCGGTGATCGTGTCTTCATCCTGAGTTCCGGCTTGTTTACTACCCGCAAGATCGTTTCAGGAGAAGTCACATACCGGATTCCACCAGAATTGACGTTGGAGGAGGCTGCCACAATGCCCATCGCCTATTTAACAGCTATCTACGCTATTATCACCCTAGGCCAAGCTGAAAGGGGACAAGTAGGTGACACCAGAAAATTATCTGGAAGGGAAAGACTTGAGAGCTAACTATTGAAGTCGATATTGATCCATTCCGCTACGGGAGGTGTCGGGCAGGCGGCCATGAACATTTCCCAGATGTTGGGCCCTGAGGTAAGTTGATAGCATGATGCCATTTGTCTTCCTGGTCTCTATAATGCTGTGCTAATGATTGACTTTCAATCTAAAGATTTATGCCACTGTCGGAAGCGAGGAAAAGGCACATTATTTGACGAAAAACTATGGAGTCCCTAAGGAAAGGATATTCTGCTCGCCAGATACATCGTTTCTAGAGGGCATCCTGCGTGAGACACATGGCTGCGGAGTCGATATTGTGCTTAATTCTCTTTCTGGCGAGCTATTACATGCTTCCTGGCAATGCGTTGCTAAATGGGGAAAGATGATGGAGATTGGAAAGCGAGACATGATCGAGCGAGGTCGTTTAGCCCTTGACGCATTTCAGCATAACAGAACGTTCTATGGCATTGACCTCAGCTCCATGCTTAGTGAAAGGCCTGATATTCTGCGCCGGTAAGGACCTCGCGAGCGGCTGGTTTCTAGTGTTCGGAGAGACGACTAACACTACATGACTACCACAGTGTAGTTGGCTAATTTCTGAAATTTGCTTCTGAAAACACCATCAAACCCATTACACCGATTCATGTCTTTCCAGCGGAAAAGACCCCAGAAGCCTTTCGGTTCATGAAGAAGGGAACCCACATGGGGAAGATTTTGGTTTCAATGCCCGAAGATTCAACAACCCTCCCTATAACTAAGGCGATCAAATCAGCGTTATTATCAGATACTTCCACCTACCTCATGATCGGGGGCATGGGCGGAATAGGCAAAGCGGTAGCAAGATGGATGATAGAAAAGGGCGCCAGAAGTCTATGCTTCTTATCCCGTTCTGCTGGCAAGTCGGACGAAGATCAACTCTTCATACAGGAACTAGCAGACTTAGGCTGTCATGCGACAACTGTAGCTAGCAGCGTGGCCGATATGAAGAACATAAATCGAGCTATAAGCCTAGCTACTTCACCTATTGTTAGAGTGTGTCAGATGTCTATGGTCCTGAGGGTGAGTGGAATACATGCTTCCTTTTTTTTATCCAATACTTTTGATACTAGCTAACACCCTTCACCTCAGGATTCCGCTTTCCAGAACATGAGCTATGACGACTGGAAAGCAGTACAGGATCCCAAAGTCAAAGGCACTTGGAACCTACACCATGCTCTCTCCGGGACCAAGCTCGACTTCTTCATCCTCCTGGCCTCGCTTTCCGGAGCTGTCGGCCATCCCGGCCAGGCAAACTACGCTGCGGCAAACACGTTCCTCGATTCCTTCGTGCAGTGCCGCCATGGCCTGGGCCTCCCCTGCTCGGTCATCGACCTCGGCGCCGTAGCAGGAATCGGGTACCTCAGCGAACGGCCAGCGAAGCTACAGCAGTATCGATCCTCGGGCCTCTACCTGCTCGAGGAGGGACACCTCATAGATGCGTTCCAGCTCGCCATCGCGCGATCACTTCCATCCGACAGTTCCAACAAGGTCGGACAGCATCACAAGTCCTTCACCAACAGTAGCCACCTGATTGTCGGACTAAACACCACGAAGCCACTATCCCACCCGACCAACCAAACAGCCTGGAAAGGCGACCCCCGGATTCTTCTCTACAACAACATCGCCTTCACTGACCAGACGACCCACGAAACAAGCCATGACGGGCTGCGCGAGTTCCTCGCCGAAGCAGAGGCAGACCCATCGCTGCTTCAGGAGCCTGAGACCCTACAGCGTGTGGCGAAGGAGCTTGGTATAGCTTTATTCACGGTTTTGGCGCTCCCGGAGGAAAATATGGATATTGCCATGACACTTGCTTCGATTGGTGTGGACTCGCTTGCTGGTATTGAGATTCGTAACTGGTGGCGTCGAACGCTGGGGAGTGATATTACGATTTTAGAGATTATGAATGCGACGACTATTGAAGGGTTGGGGAGGCTCATTATTTCAAGACTGCAAGATAAGTTGGGAGGTAGCGAAGAAACCAAGGATGAGGCGAAGGCGGAAGATAGAAGAAGAAGGAGAAGAAGAAGAAGCAAAAGAGAAAGTCGAGACAACCTAAGAAAGACATCTTATATATATAATTACCACACATCTATATATAATTACCACACATCTTGAGATTCCTCATCAACCATTGATGGCTTCAGCATCCGCTTTACAAGCCCCTTACTCAGGGGGGGACCTTTCCATCTCCTCCCTCCTTCTTTTCCTCTCCCGTATTCAAACCCTCCGTTCCATTCAACCCAACCCTCGCCCCCAATCCATCCTTCCTCTCATCCTCGCCTCTCGCATTCCTCGCCATCCACTGCTCATACATCTCCCCCTCCACCCAAACCGGCACCATCGCCACTCTATACTCCTTGCCCTGTCCCTCATTCACCTTCTCACACACCGACGCCCCAACATGCGTGCGCCCATATTTCTTCTCCCAGTCCGCCATCCAGATAAACCCGTCCATCCCAACACCACACGAGTCATCCAGCGCCTTCTCCGCCTCGTTCCACTCGTACTTGTGACAGACCTGCCGCCCAGCAAAGGAGCACGCATAGACCACTGCCTGCCCAGAGACGGAGATGTACGCCCCCCGGGGCGAGACGTCAAAGCCCTGGCAGTAGCGCTTGAGTTGGGCGATCGCACGGCGGTAGTCCCATTGGTTGAGGATGCCGTTTTCGCGGTAGCACTGGACGTCGGAGATGGGCAGCGGGACGGAGTACTCGTCAAAGTTGGGCCAGTACCCCTTTTGCCAGAGCGCGATGTCCGTGTCTTTGCCGAGGATGTCGGCGCGCTTGTGCTGTCGTCGCCGAGTATTGGGCAAGGTGTTGGTGGTGTTGGATGCGTTGTCTTTGGATGGGACTTGCTTCACCAGGTAGATCCCTTCAGGGAGGTCACGCTCGACAAGAAACGCAGTTGTCGAGGCAGCAAGACACACTGCTGCTAGAGTGACACTTTGTATGAGTTTCATATTTGGACTCTCCTGTTGCTCTTGGACCTGTTGTATGGTATGCCTCCACAATAGATGTCATAGAAGTGAGAATGAAAAAAGGCAAGGATCCAAGCCTGCCAGAGTGGATTTGAGAGTTCTGCTCGAGTTACATAGTTGAGCTAGACCTATGCTTCCACTGTGGCGATGTTAAGATTCCCCCTAAGCACATCAAGTGTGATGCAAAACCCTAACCTTGGTTGTACCATAACTTAAAGTAAGTTAGACACCTTCGTGATCCCCTCTACGAACTTCCTTTATATTAGTAGTTGAACTTAACTTTGCATCATTTTCTATTGGTCATTCCCAACAAAGATCTTGGCTTACTAGAGAGAATACTAGTTAAAGTATGGTAAAGCCAACTAGGTCATTCATCCACGCTTGGGCATCAGTTCCAATACCCACCGAGACACTTCTATGTTGCGATGACCATATCTACTATATTCTGAGCGCACTCTCAGAGAAAAGAAGCAACTGTGATAGTCTCGTTAATAGATACATAGATAAAATAACATCTCGCGGAGCAGCGTGTCCAAATATATTTCCATTAAATCACTGACTATCTGCAAGTACACGCAGCTTAAAATGATGATCTCTCAAGAACAACTTTCTCACATGTATCCTTAACTGCAAACAAACAGCACATCATATACCCTAAATAGACCCATTGCCTTCATTTATATGATACACTTCACCACCACCACCACCCCATCATGATAGCTTCTTCTGCATCAAATCCGCCAACTCATCCAACAACTCCACCGTCTCCGCCGGACTCGCAATCCACGCCGTCGTGCCCACGCTCCTCGCCTTAAAATCATTCGACCCAGCACTCAAAAACTGATCCCCCACATGCAGGGTATTCTCGCCCCTAATCGTCGTCAACGCCGCATCCGCCGCCGTCGACGCTCCGCTCCTTCGCCCAAACCACTGCTGACACACCGTCACGCCCCAGCTCTTGTCGCCAATATCGACAAAGACGTCCCTGCCGCCGTTGAACGCGCAAAAGGGCACCCCCGCTCGCCGGCCGCCTTGGTAGCCCTGCTGTTGCTGTTGTTGGCCTGCAGAGTGCGCAGAGGTGCCTAGGCTGCTGAGTTCCAGAATGCGCTGTACAACCAGGACCGTCTCCTCCAGGCTCTCACGCGCGATGCGCACCTCCGGCGGGTCGGGCACAATACCTACCGCTCGGTCCTTGCGCACAATAATAGCCGGGAGGTTCATTGTGCGAACGCAATCCCGCAGCGCAGACTCAGCAACATCGAGCAGTGCCCCAATGTCCGCTTCGGACCATGTTGCCATTTCGGGCGTCAGCCACTCTGGCCGAGGCACCGGAGCCAAGCGGTGCGGTGACGACGGCTCGTACTCAAAGAGATAGTTGGCCTCGCCGCCCATGATGATGAGATTTCGCTTCTGCATAGGATCGAGGTCTTTTGATGTGGCGATGGCGTCAAGAAGCCCATGTAGCCGCTCGTAGTACCTGTCGGCAGTGGTATAGCCCGCTGCTGTCACGATGCCAATTTTGATGTTTTTACGCAGCAAATCTATATCCGTATCAGCCATCGAAGCTCTCTGTTGAGGATGATAAAGTAAAATAAAAGTAAAAATAAAAACATACCTAACAATCTAGGAATTACCGGGCTCGTAGGCTCCAAGCTCTGCCCATCATCATACAGCGTCACATCACCATCAAACGTCGCCAACTGCAGCGTCCCATTCGTCACGGCCATGATCTGCGCCGAATTCAGCACCAGCCGCACATCGTTAAATGACGGGGCGACATATCGCCTCGACGACATGTACCGTTTTCGGTCCTGGTACTTGAACGCCGCTTCCAGCGGCAGTCGTGTGAAGAATGGTCCAGCTGTAGGGACCAGCATGCCCAGTTTGGACGGGACGGGAATGTCCTGGTTCGAGCGAAAGACTATAAAAGCATTCCAATATTCGATTAGCAGAGGCACACGGGAAACAAGCCCGGGAAGCCAAGGGAGTGGATGTCCTCACTGTGATCGTCAATCATGACTTCAACGTCTCTCATAATCTCTGCGTACCGCCGGTGAGCCTCCTCTGCCATTTTGGCAACGTTGCTGTCATCGCCAAAGACGCCCGTCGGCTGGGAATAGAGCACAAACGGGACGGCGAGCAAACCCTTGACCCATTCTGTAAATTCACAAATTTCATCAGTCTACTGCATCAATTGAAGAACCTTTTTCTGTCATCACGTAACCATGACCTCGTTCCACGTTAAGGAGTCAGTCAGCCTCGTCAATGCTTTCCTTCATCCCAACTCCTAGTAGTGTTATAGCCTTGCCTCTCTGCCAATGTACGAGCTGCAATCCAGCTACGAGCATGCCATCCCTCCATAAGAAATCATCTTACCTATGAATTGATCCCGCCTGTGAGTCTTGAGTGCGTCTTCAACACGTTAGCTATTATCGTCACTCTCATCATTCACGTCCCACCCGAGCTTCAGCTGCCCCTCTGTTCACATGGGAAGCAACGGAGGGGTAAAACTTGGGGAGGGGGCAAGCTCACACTCAACGCGGTATCGTGTCGTCATGATTATTAGCAGTCACAATACGTTAGAGGCTGTCTCTTCAATTAAAAAATAAGAAGAAGAAAAGAAAACGAGTCGGGGATGACTGCTATGCGGTCTTCATGTGAGGATATAAAAAAATATGGGAGGGAGGTCTCGCCCAAGTTGGTCACGTTGGGTTGGAGGTTGGCAGCTAAAGGCCAGGGCAGCTCTACGATAGGCTAGCCCAAGGTACCCATAGTCCACCCTGTTGCAACTAAAGAATAGCGGGCTCAAAGACGGTGAGCTGACCTCCAGGGCTGGAATTTGGTGCCCCAATCTCGGGGAGGCTTCCAACAGGAGGTGCCTCACGGCTCCTCACCTCGCGGGTGCCGCCGCGCACACGGAGACCGCCGACATCACTATAGTCCACTACCTAGGCAGTAGTATTAGTACACTATAGGCAGTGCACCAAACATCTGGATCCATTCAATTTCACAACTTCAACAACACAATATCATACAGTATTGAGGCTCCACTCATATATATATATCTTTCTTTATTTCTTTATTCCTTTCATTCATGTTTTGCTGCACTATATAAGATAACTACCTAATAAATATTCCGAGCCGTCATCCCTCCTCAACCTTGCAACACTCAAAACACTCAACGACGACGACGACGACGACATCGGCAACGACAACTCGTGCACATGTAGTAGAATCAACATCCGCACATCAACACCAACAATGCCCATGCGCTCTTATTTCTTCTTTGGTCGCAAATCACCAGCCTGCGCCTGAAATCCACATAAACCCGCATCCAATGACTGAAGTAATCCTCCCTCTGGCCATGCAACCACAGGCCAGCCAACTCATACCTACCTGTACCTGTAGGACCTCTCTTTTCAGTGTGTGCTTCTCCCATACACCCACTGCCCCCCTGCCATCAACGTTTGCACTGTCTAGAGATCTTGGCGTGTTGAAATTAAATTTTTTTTGTTCTTTTTTCTGCGAAAATTTTACTGTTTTGTTATCTTGCTCATCTCTTGTCGTTCTCGACATGGCGGGAAATCTCATCAAAATCGTCCCTTCATAACGGCGGCCTTTTATCTGTCCCGGGGCAACGCTAGGCAATAAGAAGCCCCAACAGCAGGGAAACAGTGTCCAACCTAACCAATGTGCTATTTTCCTTTTGATAGCATCATTTAGTTGGCCCCACCATTGGCAATTCCCTGTTGAGGGACCATGCCCGCCTGCAGCTGAGCTTGAGCTACTTCCTCGGCCTTAACCATGATGTTTTGAACGAGTGCTTGTTCATCAGCAGATAAGTGACCTGCGAGACTGGCATAGAATTGGGGTTGTTCTTGTTGCATCTCTGTCGAGTTACCATGTGATTAGCAAAAAGTGAATCGACACTGGCTGGATAGCCTGATGAAATGACTTACTCATCAGAGTTGCTCTGAATAGCTGATATGGCTCAATCTTGTCAAGGGGAGACTCGAGGAGAACACTATCCTCACCAAGCTCATCATCCTCCTCATCGTCAATGACACGGCTAAACTTTTGAGCCTAGCAAACCCGTTAGCATATTCAGTTCTTTTTTTTTTCCAGCAACAGCAACAGTCCACTGCCTCCTAAGCGAAGTGGATGACTTTGACTTACCTCCTCGTTCAAGAACTCTAGGTATGCTGTGCTCTCATCTTTTGTCTCAGATTGCTCTTCTTCAGGAGCGGCATCTTCATCTCCATTCCATGTGGCATCATTGTCATCCCATTCATCCTCTTCGCCGTAGTCGTAGTTGGCCTCAATCGTAAAATCGTCACGAAGAGCATCCTCTCGGTCTATTCAGTGTGTTAGCAGGAGGGGGGCAGGGTAGGGAGTGGAGGAAGTAACTGGGAAATAGAGACTTCGAAAGATACGTACTTTTCATAGCATTAGGGAGTGTCCGGAAAAGTTCGGTAATGCCCTGGAGCAGTCGTGGCCAACCAACCGAGACACTAGCAGGAACCTGCTCGTGGTTCAGGCTCAGGAGTGCTGATATTGCCACAATACACAGCTTCTTGTCGTGCACCCGGCTAAATGATTGCATGCCGCCGAACCACAGGCTGAAGAATCGGTTGGTCCATCCCTTGTTTTCCAAAACTTGCAGGGTAAGCATGGGGTTATAATGAATGGAGTTGATGACCATTTCCATGAGATGGATCTTGTAGCTCTTGACCTTGACATCTTGGTTGGCCAAGATGCTCATAGCCATGTTGATGAAGCCCTCCACACAGCTGTCGATGCTGCCTCTGAGACTGAGCATCATGGCCTCGGCGAGTTTACAGGCGCATATCCTCTCAACGCCGCCCTCCACGGTGTCAGTGAACATGTCGGCCACCATAGAGTACAGCGCCTGAACGTATTCCGGTTTCTGGACTAAAGTCGGCGCGCCATACTGGACAAAGTTATCCAGAGCAGGGAGCATATCCTCGAGATAGTACTCAGCACCAGCCTTGAACGTTGTGTGGATCAGTTCGAATGCCTGCCACATGTTAGGAGAGATGCCCTTTGCAGCAAATGTGCAGCTGTCGATGATCTCGAAAGCTTCGTTGTAGAGATCTAGAAAAAAATCAAGTTAAAATTCTGAAAACTTCAAATAACAATTCGGGCAGGCAAAACTCAGTCTCTAGAACCATGACTCACCATAAAGCTTGTTCTCTAGAGTGATTCTGATAACTGGCATAAGCACTGCCTCGATATGGAGGAGGACGTCTGGCGTGCTTTCGAGAGTGAGAATGAGCGTGCCAATCGTCTGCAAAACACCCAGAGCGGTGATGCTCTTGTCATCGTAGTCGTTGTACAAATCTCCATCATCACCAGCCTTGCTTTCCTTCTCTAGCAGCTCTCTCACGATGCGCAGATAGGTGTCTCGAAGCTGCTCGCATAGGGCGACGGCAAATGGCGTAAGTTCTGTGGCGAACACCTCAACAAAGTCCTCCATAACATTAGCCAAAGCATCGATATCGGCCTCGTTGGCAAGCTTCAGAAGCTGCTGCATAATTGTGGGAATGCTCTGCTGCATGCTGCTACGGATGATATCGTGTCGAATGAGCGGCTGCAGGGCAAGAGCAGCAGTAACACGGACGGGAAGCGCCGGGTCAGCCATGCAATCCAGAATGTGTCGGTAGATGGTGAGAAGGTTGTTTTCATCTTGGAAGTTGAGCTGCTCAAACTTTTCAATGGTATCGCAAGCACGAGCGCGAAGATAGCCCAGAGGGCTGGTGAAATCAGGGAAAACATAACGAACGAGGAAATACTCAACCTGGTCAGCAATAGGGCTCTTCTTGCCCAAAATGACAGGTGCGAGAGTTCCAATCATTCTCAGAGCGCCCTCCTTGGCCATGTGGTTCTTCTTGTCTTCAGGTGATTGCTCGTACTCGTTGACTACAGCATTGACAAATTTAAGAATCTCAAATGTTTCTTTCCTTCGGTTCTTGGTGAGGTTAACAAGGAAGTTTGTGGCTGCGACATCCGGGGCAGATGCTTCCTCAAAGTAGTTGAGCTTGCGGTGGAGGTACTCGTCGGGTTGGTCCTCGAACTGTTCGACATCGTCTTCGGTCAAGCAGAGAACGGGAAACACGAAATGGGTGACGAGGTTGGTGAGGTGCGGCTTGAGATAATTCCACATCTCCTTAGGGCGGACCGACTCGTCGAGGAAGACCAGGGTATAGGAGAGACAGGGTCTGCTAAGCCAGGAAGTTTTTGCAACCCATTTTTCGATTTCCTGAAGATAGTGTTTCAAGATCTCGGGCGCCACATTGGCAGTGAAGTTCTTTGCAAACTGGAGGGCTCCATCGTGTTTGCCCGGACTTGAGGGATTGCCATGTCTAGAAAAGTGTCAGTACGGCGGGCCTATTTGTGCTTTTCAAGCATAACTCATGTGCCAAATACCTGATGAAGAGTCGGTTCAAGTTGAAGTATGCCCACTTTTTTGCTTTCCACCAATGGTGCTTCTCTCGATCGATGGAATCGCCGGCCATGGCGGAAGCGGGCACGGCCTTGGAAATCGTCTGGAGGAACACTGTGCACCAAGCAATGTTGATCTGGTCCTGTCGCAAGTATGCAGAAAGCTCCAGCTAATTAAATTTATAAAACAACGGTTAGCCAGTTGCGAAACCATCCACATGCATGCAATCTCTATCAAGGGAACTGCCTCTTACCCAAGTAGCATGCTTATACGCCTTGAGGGCCAGGTGAAGCATCTCACCGGCCTCGTCGCTCTCCTGATTTACCAGCTCATTGCAGATTGCCAAGAGGCGCGGGAAGCTCGCCTCAACAATGCTATCAAAGTGCTGTCGGTCTTGGCTCTCGGTCGACTTGTAGCGGAAAGCACGGCATATGGCCAGAAGGCACTGCAGACCCGCCAGAACAGAGCCCGGGTTGTTGGTATTTAACAGCTCGAGGGTAAAGTCGAGGAAGCGTGGCCATCGCTGTGGGAAATCGCACTGCAGAATGCGCTGTAGGACGGGGATCAGCTGCTGGCGAACCAGACCTTCGGAGGAAGCTAAAATCGGCACGAGACGGTCTCGAATGCGTGTCTTTTCTTCTTCGGCTATTACGTTTTCGGAGGTGACGCCGTCGCTTTGGTACCAAGAACGGTTGACCCGATTTTTGATGTAGATGACAGCTGCAAAATATCGTGGTTAGGGCTCATCCGTTATGTTTTTTATTTGAAAAAAAGACCCCAAAAAAGACAAAAATCCATCGACAACTCTGGAATCTTAAGAAGAGAAGGAGACGGACGAGAGGAGGGGGCTTATGGCGACATACTAGCTAGGCGGACACTCGCATCTTGTTCGGCTTCCAGGACATCGAGCAGACAGGACAAAAACCCAGCATGCTCCTCAACCTACAAGACAGCAAAACGCAAATTAGCAAGAGAACCCCTTTGTTGCAGCAACAAAGCACGAAGTTTGGCCCCCCTATTAAACGTGGAGATGAACACACAGCTTGCGGCCGCAGACTTCGCCTTCACACGCTCCGGATGATGTGTGGGCGGTGGGCGGCCGAGAGGGACACACCAAGTACGGCCATTGTGGGAAAATCTCACCTGCTTCAGCTGAAGCTCAGCTTGTCGCCTATTGTCGGCGTTGGTGTCCAAGCTCGCGGCGAGCAAGCCTCTAACAGCGGCAGAATCCATGGTGCTTTAAATCGAGGAGGAGGATAGAAGGAAGAAGAGGCGGGGGAGGCGGACGACAACGCGGAATGAGCTGCTGCAGCGGCTGTCGTAGGCGCGACAAGCAGAGCGTGAGGGAAGAGGGAGAGGGAGAGAGAAAGCAAGAGAGAGAGAGAGAGGTTGGACGAGAGGTGAAAGACAAGTCGAGCTAACGGGCACTCGTCGTCGTTGGACAACTTTTTTTTTGAAAGACGTTAGGTTGGGAGGACCCGATGGCGGGGCATCTATCCCAGCGTCGTCCGGCGGCTTTGCCCACCCAGGGGAAGGGAAATTATTCGAGAGGATCGACGGGCGGCCAGCGGGCTAGAATGGGGGGGTTCGTAAAAGCGATGCTATGACGGGGCAGACGTTCAGCTTACGCTGCTGTCCGGGCTGCTGGCGGAGCAAAAGAAACGGACGAAGATGTCGGCCAGACAGACGAGTTGGGAAACTGAAGAGAAAAAATACAGGGCGGCGCAAAGGGCCACGGGGCGGTGGATGGTGTTGATAGCAGTTTATGCTAAGTAAGGTATGCTGGTGCTTGTCTTGGTGCTGTTGAGCTTCGCAAGAACGGTGAGTGGTGGCATTGGGTGGATTGGGGACCTTTTTTTTTTTTTTTTCCTTGTTGCCCAGAGGGGTGGCATCCAGTAGGCGCTCAGGAGGCTGCCCTCTCTCTCTCCAGGGCTGTATTCACTTCAGGGTCGCTATTTGGTCAGCCCAAGCCTAAAGTCACTAGGGCAGCCTCCAGGGCAGTGTCCAGGGTGCGGGCAGCGGCGGCCCTGGGGTAAATTGATTCCTGATGGATGGAGGGGTTGACAGTGCTGATAACAGGCCGTCAAGGCAGTGGAGGTAAAATGCATACGGTACCTACAGTGGCGGCAGCCCTGTTAGTACCTGGCAGATGGAGGCAGAGCCGTCACGGCATTCAATTTCACAATCAGCCACCCTAGGCAACGCCAATTCCTTCTCGTTGTTATTCTGAGCTAGAAAATAAATCTCAAGCTATCTATACTGAGTTCATTATCCCCATAAGCCTTGTCCATCAAGTTTCTACCCTTTCTCCCCACATCATCCATCCATCATTCATTCTCTTCCAGAAGTGCGGGATCCAAATCACGGTTAAACCCCGGTATAACTATCATCCCTCTATTTGCTACATGCTAGAACGTACTGCCAGGGAAAGGGTTTAATAAAGTGCCGGGACAATGATTTTCCTAGTTCTATTACGCTTCCCACTAGTAAGATACGCATCTTGGGTGAGAACAGACAACAGGTAAAATACAACAGTGGGACGCACACAAAATATCAGTCACTTTACTTTTGGCTTGGCAAATAATTCATATCTCCCTTTACGTTAAGCACCCATAGTAAATTATTGACAGCTTGGTGTTAGAAAATTCACCATTAAGGTCTGTTTAGCACAAAGATGAATTGTAGCTCATATCCAAAGAGTGATTTTCGTCAAGTATCCTCTTTTTAGCCAATAATCTGTTGTCCCTGAATTCCACATCGTCGAATTGTGCCCTTACAAAACCTTTAGTCGATTTAGTACAGCTCAGCATCTAACTTGTCTCCTCTCCAATCTAATCCGTCTCCTAATTAAGGACTCGAAATATTCCTTCCTTCTGCCCTAGTAACTCAAGCACAGCTCAAACACAACGCCGTTAGATCGAATTCCGCGGTTCAAAATCCGGAATCCTTGTGGGTTGATTGGGCATTGATAGGTCATCTGTCTCGCCAGCACCGCACTCATTGGAGGTAGACGTCGTTTCCAGAAGTAAAAGATCAAATCAATCATTGCCAGGTTTCAGAAAGGTTGCCCAGGCCATCACTTTACTTGATTGGTAGTTTGAGTCGAACTGATCCACATTTGGTCGAGTTTCAAATTGAGCCTCTCATAACATCACTATCCTGGACTACCGCTCCAAGGCCGGGATGGTTGCGGAACGGGCGAATGGCTAAATAATCAAGGCCCAAGGGGGACACTTTATCGCTCCAAATGGCCATGGAGTTCGGAGTACAAATGAAACCAAGGATTGTAGCCGCCACACTTATGCTCACCTCTACAATCGCTTTCTTATTATTGTGGGTGTAGTTGACAGTATCCAGTCTCGCATAAATCGATGCCCCGTGTCCTGTGTGGCGAAGCAAGCACCAGCCCTTGAGGTAGATTATCGAAGCAGTGTTCTTTTCGCCCAATTGACGCTCGACACAAATTCATTCATAAGGCTCCAAATGGCTTGATCCAAAGGACTTACCAGATGGTGCCAGTAAATATCGACGCCTAGGCAGTTGTAGTCCAAAGAGTCCCCGATTTAGCATTTCATCAAGGTAAATGAAAGCTGGTATCAAGACAATCAAAATTCATATCCACAAGAGTGAATTCCGGGAGAAGAGCAAGTAATGGACAATGAAAGAAAAAGATCCTTTCAAAAATCGAAAAAAAAAATTTTATGGCTATTATATACAAACCATATGAACTTACCTTGCTGCCCGGAAGACCGGCCCTGCTGCTCTATTAATGAACCAGCGGTTGCGTCGGTAGACTAACAACCAAGGCCAGTTGAGAAAACACAGCGATCGCCAGGGGAAAGAAAGATCCGGACAAATGCAAAAACTCCGCCTATGGCCGGTCCGGGGCAGCAAGGTTGCAAGACAGTCCACCACTCAAGAAGCTTATGAAATTGCTTCTTATCCGCCCTGCGCCGGGAACTAGTTATGAAACATATGCGTTATTCATCCACGACTATCATTGTAGTCGGCAACAAACTCAAATCGATCCATCCACACAGTCAAATGCATCATGTCAAAATCCATATCAATGGCATGCGCAATGAGAAATGAGAAGAATAAAAGAAAAACACTCCATAGTACCAGGACAAGCGTGCAAAAACGGTCCAACATGGTGTATATCCTAGGGTATTTGGTCCACAGATCCCGGGAATTTTGCATCAGTGGCTGAGAAAAAATGTCCATCCAGTAGCTGCGGAGCTCCATTGGCCTAATTTTTTGGAAGGTTTTGATTGCAGTTTATGTCGCAGAATCCAAAAAGAATATTATTACCAAAAATCCAGGGTAGCGTCCGTAGATCAGCAGGGAGAAGTTATAAACGTAAAATCAAATCCAAGAGCTGTCGATACTCCACGGGGAACCAGAGATTAGATACAAGTATCAGCTCACACTCACGAGTCATATGCCCCCCATGACGTCCTAAGGGACATCATGGTTCAGAAGGACTTTATCGGCGGGGAGGGGGTGGTCGCTGGAGCCTGTCGCCGTCCCGGTCACTAAGACGTGTACTTGATTCCCGAGGAGGGGTCTGTGATTCTGATGGAGGGATAGAGGTGCGAGTCTGAGGGGGGGCTTCATCATACGAGTGTCCTTGAGCGGCAAACCCTTGGGGCGGTTGAGCTGTCTGGCCTGCTGGTGAAGCTACAAAATCAGACTGGTGAACACTCAAATCGGGGGGAGACTTGGGACTGTCGATCTTGTTGGAAGACGCACCTCGACCAAAGAAAGGATCCTGGGGCTGCAATGCGTAGCCTGGAGAGCCGGAGGGAGGCTGGTTAGGGTATTGATAGTTAGGAGCAGGGTATCCAGGCTGGACCGGTGGTGCCGTGGCATAGACAGGTTGCTGGGGTGCAGCAACGGATGATCCAGGATGACCGCCAGCGTATGGGTCAGTGGGATAATTCCTAGGTGGCATGTTGGCTCCCGTGGAAACATAGGGGGCATCCGGGTTCTGATATCCTTGGTTCATCATAGGGCCTCCTTGGGGGTTACCGCCATATCTGGCGTCTGGAGGTCCGGGGGGCTGTTGAGGTTGCTGATAGCCGCCGCCGCCGCCGCCGCCGCCACCATATGCACCACCACTAGGAGGAGCATAGCCTTGGGGAGGCTGGTTTTGATACGGACCAGAGGCTCCTGTGTATCCCGGGGCACCAGTTCCAGGATATCTGGGAGCATCATAACCGTCACGAGCATACGGGTCTTCCCTGTATGGAGGCTCAGTAGGACCATGGTGCTGTCGAGACTGGTGAGTCTCGGAGTAACGATATTGCACTGCAGGCGAGTTAGATGTAGGTCTGTGACCGATGTGAGTGGCATCACTCGAGGCGATGATACCTCCGCTGCTGTTGCGCGCCGTCTGCGCGCGCCTCTCCCTATCCCAACGCGCCGAGTCGGCTTTCAAATCTTCAATCATGGCCTAGATAGGGAAAAAGAGAATTCGTCTTAGCCAAACCAAAACTGCTCTACTCTGGGGTTGTCTGTGCGGCAAAACGCAGGGAGTGCGCTGCGAGAATATATAGACTCACGGTGGTCAAGTTCCTGTAGGCAGTGATGTAGTAACCTTGGACGGGCTGACCGGTTTGCGGGTTCTATTGTATCAATTGTTAGTGGGTTGTGTCCCAGGCAGTTCAAATCACGATGCGCGCCCTCAAAAAGACGATGCGGATTTTGATGGATAATGTGGCTACAATCATACCTCGTAATGACCAGGCCGCACCAAGGCGTCATTGCCTAGGTAGCGGCAGATGTCGGCCGAGATGACTTCACGGTCGATGCCATCTCGAGGAACGAAGTACTCGTTCATACGAGTGGTAGTAGGCCGCGACATGGTTGCAATGGAGGAATGGCAACGAAGCGAAGCGGGGGGAGGTCGATGTGAGGTGGCGCGAGCCAGAGGAGGAAGAAGGAGGAAGAAAGAGAAGACAGAGGACGATGACAAGTCTCAGCTGTCTGCTAAATAAAGAAGAAGAAGAAGAAGGTAGAAGGGGGGGTGGAAGATGGAAGATGGAAGATGGAAGATGGATGCAGAGAAGAACAAACAGGGGCTCCGGCTGCGTGGAAGGCAGAGAAGAGAATATTGGAGGTTCGTGGGGGGTGGCGCCTTTGAGGATGGTGAGGGAGGGAGAAAGAAGGCGAGCTCGGCGAGGAAGAAAAGGCGGCGGCGGATGGGACAATCAATGAGTTGGCGCCAAATGGTGGGGTGGGGCTGCAGGCGAATGGGAAAGAAAAAAAACCTATCCTGTCCAAACCTGAACCCAGCAGCACCGCAGAGCACAGTACAGTACAGCACGGCACAGCACCTCCCAGGCGCTGGTGGCCAGTGAAGTTGGCACCTAGAGTCACCGACGGCCGAGACGGGCCTTGTCGTTGGCTGGCAGCCCACTATCGATAGCCTGGAGGTACCTCACCACTTCCCACTGCCTGGCTACTGCTAAGGCAGGTCGCTGACCAGTCAGCCAGTCACCACCGCCAGTCACAGTCACTAGCCCAGATACCCGCTGGCCAGCCAGCCCTGGCTTTGGTCTGCCCTGCTTTTTTCTGCAGCCTGGCCCAGGCTGTCCAGTAACGAGGTTGCGTGCAACGAACCACACTCACCCACTCCGACACACTACCGCTGCCTCAAGTGAGCAGATGCAGAAACGGCTGCAGCGAGTTGCTGCCGCTCGTCTGTACCGATGAAGGATGGGATCGTCTGCCCCTGGAGCGGCGAATTGCGGCGGAGGTTTGTCTGCCCGCTGGTGGGATGAACGACTGTCGCTGTCTCTGCGTCTCTCCTTACCGCCTCAGAGCTCGCAAGGCTTTCCACAGAGCGGGTTATTCTCTCCTTTGTCCTCGGCCTATCGGCTCGCCTGCTATTTGTCTCTCTCGGCGTTGGGCTTCAACCAAAGACTGGCTTTTCCGCTGTGTGGCGAGCAAGTCAACGGTCCTTGGTGATGGCCGGGCCTCAAAAACTTCGCCTTTGGTGGGTTGGTTGGGCTCTGCTGCACGTCGCCACGAGGGGTAGGCCGACCAAGGGCCTGATGGGGTCCCAGAATGCGCTTTCTATTGGATATCGATTTTGGTCAAGCGAATCCTGGCACCGAGATGCTGGTACTGTAGCACGCCTCAGTCTTATGGCGGTGTCTGCCGAGAATGGCTGGGATTGAGACCTGTCTTTCACGGCGGGGGGATGTCTCGCAGCAGTAGCCAACTGGTCTGTTCTCTTCGGTTGTGCGTTTTGTTGACACCAGTCAAAATAGGAAAACTCCTCTTCTAGCTATGCCGTGAAAGGGTTGGGTTCGGTTTTTTTCTCTCCAGACCAGCTAATCCTCGCCGTTATTGTTTACCTTCCAGTTTCAGGCTCGGCTTCTTATCTGCGATGAATATATCCTGCTAGTCTAGGGCAGCCTGATAAAACGTACGATCAAATACGGAATATTCCTAGAATCTTTTTGCAAAACAAACAAAAAACCGTTGTTGAAACGTCCTTCAGGGCGGTACCTATGCGTGTCCAATAATAGCAACTCGACAAAGGGAGTGATTGATCAATAGCGCTAGACAAAGATCATCGTGCGCAAAAGAAAAGAATCTAAACCCATCAATTTGCAAACGATAGTTCATTCACACAATAAGACGAAGCTCTTCGGTACCTTTCCCCCCTCCGTTTATCGCGAGTTTTCCGAGTCCTCTGGTTTCGCCAGAGATTTTCTAATGAATGAGGGCTTGTTGTGATCTTGTCGATGGCGGAGAAATTCGAGCTGAGAGAACACCGCCAGGGAAATCGAGTACAGTATAGGGTGGGACATCAGGAAAACGACAGTGGTGAAGCGTATGTATCTAAAGAAAATGGGGTATTTCCGTTGACAAGTTCGGATAGACTGCCTAACACGAGTTTTCCCTAAGACTTCCGAGAACTACGATGCGTCTTATACTTCATGATAACCAACATTTCCTATTCACCTAACCCTTTGAACTGGGTCACAAATCTCATCGTTGTTCATTCATGATGCATTCCCCATACTGCAAGCAGAGATCCGCTCTGTCCCTTCTGGCAGCTGTTGTATGCGTACAGAGAGGATATAGCTGCAACAGTTCCACGATTTCTCCCAATCGTGGAGTTCACGACAGAGGCGACTGCAGGTGTTGAGAATAGATGAACCACAAGAGCCGCAAGACGTGTTGAGCTGTTCCAGATACGTGGAGCCCCGTATTGACTTAGCGGGGGCGACTGGCTGCCACGTTGGGTATCAATGCCTCTCACCAATTAAAGCCCAACACGCTGATAGGACGATCCATAGTCCATGCAAAAGCGGGACAGGACCGCCTTTTTCCTTAAATCGATCAATGATGCTGTTGTTTGTGTCCATTGAGACGTCGCAATGAAGGGCTTACAACATTGCAACGTCCACGGATAACCTTCAAACGGCAGTTACTGCTCGTCGGGGCAATGCATATCTTGACGCTATGAATGCCTTATCAATATTGCCACGAGACATCGACTAGTGATGTGATGGCAGAATAATATTAGTAGGCGGGTTGGAATTTTTGCCAAGATACGTGAAGCTGGTAACGGCACATTGGTTGTGTTGGTCACTGTCTCTAAGACTGTCACAAACAGGAGAAAATGTTTTCTTCTTTTCCAAATCCATAGATCCGCAGCCGTAGGTGCCGTAATCGTGATATAGACGTAGTCGCCACTCAGGTGGATATTCACTTCCTGCAGGAGCAGTATTCGTCATCGAAACGACACCACATCTCGTGGCTGGCAAGTCCTCACAGGTCATCCTCTGTCGAAAAGCAAGGAGTAGATCCAAGGTTCACGACATGCTAGCAAAGAAACCCGTAAAGTGGAGGCCGTTGAACCAAGCGCAGGAATCTGTCCTTGTTGGTGGAGACATCACCACTTGGCGTTGCCGTGACCTAGGTATATTCAAATTGCGGGAAAGCCGCGTGCTTGTTGACATAGGTCACAGTACGAAGTTTGGTCCCGAATATCGAGCTAAGATGCAAATGCGTGATAAATGAGGCACGCAACATGCCAGCTGACTCAACCAAACTTGAGTTTGCTCTGTCCCTGTTCGAGCCTCGCTCCTCCTCGGCTGCGCTTAGATGATGCACCTGCTCCCTTTGGGATCTGAGTGCGGGAAGAAGCTGAACGGTCAGCGAATGTAGGTGTGACACGTTCCTGCTCTTGAAGGTCTTTGGCAAAATGCCAGTCCTCATGACTCTGCAGCAATGCCGCATCATCAAACCGAGTCTTGCACTTGGAACACACAAAGCCCGTAATGGATTGCTGGCCGTTCCGACGGATGGAAAAGTCCTGTGATCCGAGGTCGTCGGGAAAAGTCTGATATTCCACTGTAGAGGCATTGGGCAACGCAGTGCGAGGTTCATGGCCATTGGTTGATACCTGCTCGATGCCGCTATCACAGTCCACGGGTGACTTCTTGGCAAAGAAACGCTGGATGCCACCGTCATCGGATCGGGACTTCTTGTTTGGCCGATCGGATTCAAGTGAGTCCCTTGTTGCGGAAGTGGTTCGCAAGGCGGCTGCCTCCTCCCCCTTGACCAGAAACGTACCAATTCCCATGTTGCCTTTGACTCCATCCTCGAAACCACCGACACTGAGACTCAGGTTTGCACATGGCCAAACGTTACCCTCGCTAATGATTTGGTGTAGCAATTCCTTGGCAATACTGAATAGGGCTTGCTCATCCAAGACTTTCCCTGGTGGTATTGGACTTTGTTTGCTTCGCATCTGGCCAGCGTGACGATGATGCAGATTCACAGTACGTGGCCGTCGCTTATGCTCTAATATTCCCTCCTCCACTAGGCGAGAGTAGATGTCTCCAGAGAAGATCCTGAGCCATTTCACTGCCTGCTCGGCCGTGTTGATGAATGGACGAAATGACTTGGCAGAAAGCATGGACTTGATTTGAGTTCGGGAGTTGACCTCGCTATGGTCAACTCCTCTGATTGTGTTGTACACCCACAGGCCGGTATCCTCGCCAAGCTTAATCTTCATCTGTTCCAAAGACACATCAAGAAGCTCCTTGATACTCTCAGTGTTGAAAGTAGTTACTACTTGCTCCCCAAGTTTCCCGCCCAAGTTTCGCATTTTCGTGACTTTAATCTCGGCAAGAAATGTCGGAACCGCCCTGTTGCGAATGACCGTTTGCCCATTGGGCTTTTTAAAAGCCGAGCCCAATTTGCTGATCAGTTTGTTGCTTGATATGCCGGCAGAACATGTGTATCCGAGTTTCTTGCGGACTTGTGCCCGAACATTGCGAACAATCTCGGACCCTATGAGTATAGCCACATCGTCCCAGTCCGGATCAATGGCTTCCTGCTCCTCATCGAGATCTACAAGGGCATCGGCTTGCCAATTGAGGGCAGCTACCGGAGGGGGTGGGAGACTCTCCGTGATGTCGTCATATGGAGGTGGGTTTGAGAGCTCAGGAAAACGACGAAGAAGTTCCGAGTGAACCTGAG
Source organism: Sphaerostilbella broomeana (assembly GCA_930272545.1). Classification (NCBI taxonomy): domain Eukaryota; kingdom Fungi; phylum Ascomycota; class Sordariomycetes; order Hypocreales; family Hypocreaceae; genus Sphaerostilbella; species Sphaerostilbella broomeana. The sequence goes on from CAKNET010000008.1 coordinate 484,642, forward strand.
CGGAGAGATCGAGGAACACTTCGTCAGTACCAGCCTTCTCGATCTTCTGCAGGTCTTGTGGCAGTGATTCCTTGACAACCGCCATAATCTTCCGTGATTGCTCTCGGTAAGGGTCTAGAGAAACCTTGTCCTTTGCGATATTAGCCGCTGCATCATCACGATATGCCCATTTGTCGTCCCCCTCTCGCCAGGTAGCGACGTGCTGGGCAATCAAGTCAGGACACAGTTTCTTCGCCTCGTTGACATTGCAGAGGCGGCTAACACCCCATTTTCTTGCTGCATAGTTGACCGCAATGAGCGCTTGCCTTGGAATTGTTAGCGCTTGCAAATTTCACATGTAGAATGTAGAATGTAGAATGTAGTGGAGGGCCAGCAAACGTGTCTTACCATTGTTGGACGGCGAGAGGCTTGTCTTCCGGTACCCCCAGCCTGACCATTTCGCATTGCGCGTAGAATGCATCCAGGTCTACATGCGCAATAACTCGCAACGGTGAGGTTGTGCTGTACGTGGCCAGCTGGGCGAGATGACGATGCGTGAAGTGTGAACGGCGCGAGCCGTGCAACGGCGAAGACGCGCCTATGTCAGGCGATGAGCGCATGGCGGGATACGAATTGGTGGTCACACATGAGACCGGTGTGATTTATTTCGACTTCAGATGCATCGGACATGTAAAAATGTAATATGGTGATGACTGGTGAAAGGTTAGAGATGGCGCACGACATGAGCGTTGGTGGTGTTCGTTCACCAGCGAATGCCCCACTATGTCCGTTAGGTTGTGCACACACAGCGTTAGTTGAGCATCATAATGTCCGCAATATAGGATTCTACCTATTGGTGACTTTTTTTCGAAGATTATCCAGCCTGAGTAAAAAGAACCGGTTTACTGCTGGAATATGGTCTGAAACATAGCGAATGTAACCTATCGACTCTCAGCGGAGTGATGTTACCGAACTATTGATATGATTTTACCAAGAGTTATCAGCACTCCCAGCAGCCAACATTTCCTAAGCCATAAGACTAAATATAGCGGATGATAGCCAGAAGAAATGAATTCATCTGGTCTGTTTGATAGGAGAGAAAATGAAAGTATTCGGTGTTCCTAATGTGTGGGAAGTTGCCAGTGCTATCACGCGTGACGACCTGGCTTCCTAAATTGCGGCATGCCATCGCAAATGAGATTAATGAGAGAGATTGCCCTGAACATCTCTCCCTAACCGCTAACCAAATATTTTGGCTTCAAAGATGAAAAGCCCTCGTCCCCTATACTCTCGATTCTTCTGCGCTATCCAAACGAACACACCACAGTCCTCTGATATCATCTCCCGTCTTCAGTCCCATATCTGACGCAGACGCAGACGTAGCCCAAACACCAAAAAAACTCCTCCCCAACCATTAATTTTTTGCACTCGATCTAATTCGAGTTATTTCATCATAATCGTGAAGCTCTTCCATCGCCGTAGCAAGCCGCTCCCTTAGCCCCCCAATCTCATCCTTCTTCGCCGCAATATTACTCTCCAGCGCCCGTCTCAGACGTTGCCTCGCATCATATGTGATGATTTGTCTCGTTATCTTCACGTCTTCCTGAAGAAGCTCATTAAAATCAGCGTAAGCAACCTGCAGCTGCTCGTCCAGGTCGTGAACGTCCTGCGCTAATCGCTCTCGTAGCTTGGACTGGCGACGCAGTTGTGACATGCGCTCGGCTGTGAGTTTTCCGGCCATATTTGCAGTCGAACAAAACAAAAACAACAAAAAAAAAAAACCGTCGACATTAACAAATTACAAAGATTGGGTTTTGTGCGGAAACTGGAGACTGAATACGTCTGTGATGCACAATTCAAAGTGCTGTTCTTCCCAGCTTTAAATCGCCCATTTTACTTATCAGCAGGTAGCAGAAAGAGGTTGTATTTCCGCTATTGCAAGAACCTCACCTTTGGTATATGGACATTACAGAAATGGTCAATAACCAAACGCAACTGGAATTGTGGAATCAGTCGACAAAACTCTCGGAGTGTAGAGTCTTCGTTAACTCACTTTGGCGCCTTATCATGGAAGCAACCACGAGCAAAACTGACATTAGCAGTTTGCCGTCTAAATACGAAATCGCTGTTAGCTAGGTGCGCAAAATTAATACTTTCGGTCTTGAGTCTCCTGTTCTATTAACCTCAACTTAACAGGGCTGGCTGCAACCTCGTTCGTTGGCTAGGATCGGGTTTCATACCCCTAGTTCCCAAAGCCGCTGACTCTGAAAGCCACCTTCTACTCAGATTGTAATTCTGAAAAGAAGGGCTAAAAATGCATGTTGACGATAAGATAAATATGCGTCGAGTTTTTCATGCACGTCTTCGACTCTCTTTCTGTTCATACGACACAAAAACGTCGCTGCGCCGCTGAGGCTGTACCACAACTGCAAGAGAGATTCTACCAACGTCCCGTGGTCTGTGAGGGGAGAATGACCTTTTTTTCTTCTTCTTCACCTTGCGCGAATCAAAGAAGCAGCCTTCAGTCCCCTGCAGTCGCTGTTGGCCGAATTTCAGGACCTAGTTGGCGATTTTGCCCACATTTGTTGTCATACCTCACGAAAGTCATAGCCGGAAGCCTTCCCCTAAGCTGCCTTTGCATAAGAAGGATGGTATCTGTCTTGGTAATTCGCTAATAGTTGAGCGTGTAAGGGATGATTCAGGCAGATATATCTTTATCACCCATTCCTTTGACCCCTCAAAATAGTGCGCAACGCCAGACAGGGGTGGCACGCCTCTAGACACACATTGAGTCAGGATTAAGCAAAATCAGGATCCTGACCCAGCGTGGCCAGTGCCCGGGCCGACGCGAGACGATGCCGGCGCAAGTTTAAAGTGTCTTGAGGAAATCATTGGTCATTGGAGCAGCGCTTCCTGAGATGAAGACAACGTTAGTTTCCTCTTTTCTCGATCACGCGTTGCATCGACGACGGGCTGGACAAGGAATAACCATAGTCTCTTGTTTCTCATGGTAAGCTTGCATGCTGGCTTGCGCAACTGATAGTCGGGAATCCGATCAGAGGGTTATGTACATTATCTTCGCGGCTACATACTTGCATTACAACGGACGTGACATCTTACGCCCTTTAAAAAAACATTAGTCAACTTATTACTGAGCTTTTAAACTCGCAAATGGCAAAAATTACTAGCCTCTTCCGATGCATCCATCTCTCCTCTATGCAGGCAGCCTAATAGCACCACTATGCCCGTCTATATATGCAAATGAAACGCCATGCCAATCTACTAAACCATCGTGTCATTTAAGGAAAAGATCAAGGTAAAACATCAAGCCCGTGTACTTCCTCTCTCTCGCATTTCGATGTCGTGGCCGTTTAGTGGAGCTTCAAGATCTGGTACCCCATATCGCTGTCGTAGAATGGATATAAGCGGTCCGCATTCGTAGTCGCTTTCCATATTCTCATGATCGCAGCATGGCGAGTGACGGATTGGGAGAAGCCACTCAACGAGGCTATGGCCCATGACGGCTTTCCAATTCTCCTTGGCTCCCAGGTTCCAGGGATTTTCCCGGGGTTTGGTCCGCAAGATGGCAAACTTGCGCTCAGCTTGCTGGTCCCGTGTAGATACGGGGTCGTTCCGATCAACCTGCTGGCTTTGAGCTCCGGGATGGGGAGGCGCTCGCAGAGGGTATATTATTGTGGGGTATTTATCTGTGTGTGGAGTCGACTGCGGGATTCGTACGGCCAAGTTGAGCGTCTGAGTCTTCCTAAGCATGTCGATATTGGTAGTGTTTGTGAAGATAAAGCGCAGTGAAGTCATCGTCATGCCGCCTGTGAAGCTGCCAAAGACACAGGATATAACCACGAGGGCGATGGACCAACCATCCATAGGTTCGCCATCACTACGATGCTGCTGAAGAGAATGTGCGCCTATAGCGAGACATATAATTATGAAAAGGGTGCAGTAAAAGCAAAACTGCGCAAAGAAGTTGAATGCTATGCAAAGTCAGTGTTTGTCGGCAGACCTACTCGAAGAATTGATCCTCAAGATGTAGGTAGAGCTTACACGTCTCGGAGACCATGCCACCAACCCACGGGCAAAAGTGATCCATTTTTCGCACGCAGCGTCCCAGATCACTCGAGTGATGCGCCCGGTCCGGTTTCCATCGACGGCACTCTGAGCACCACTTCGGGCGGCCATCTACCTCGCATACGAAGACATCCTTGCTGTAGAACTCCTCAAGCCCCGGGCTGTCCGGATTGGCATCAGGAGGAACCCATGCTCGTTCCTCCACGTCTCTATTGCGGCGCCTGGCTCCATGTTTACGTGTTTTCTCAGCCGCTTCGCGCTCGGCCTGCTCGTCTACTGGAAGGGGGACGACACCGGGGTTGCTTTGAACGGTGATGATGGTTCGAATGTACGCCGTTGCTGTCAAGAGCAAGAACAGAAAGTAGAGAACGAGAAGAGCAGCCACAACGCCAGATTGGCCCTTTTTCTTATAGAAGTAGTCAACTATATAGAGAAAGTCCCGGGTTAGCAGAGGTTCTGAAGTCTTGTTGTGTGTTCTCTATTTATGGCAACGTAGGCTGACTCGGCCAAAACAGAGACTTACCCAAGAGACGACCAACAGCAGTATAGGTTGCTATCGTGAAGATGCCGACAAGGAATAATGGGATGATTCGGACTGCCCATCGCGTACCCGCACGGTTGCTATGATGCGGGCGCGCCATGACGGCATCATGTCCGCAACCTTTTTTTTTTGTCTGGTTGAGGTGCGACGGGATAGACGGGAGTCGAACAGGACGAGATGACGGAAGCCACGACAAATTGGGATGAGATTGACAGTGTCGGATCCCTCGACATTTGCACTGTACGATACGCTTATGATAAGCAGGGCTGGACAGTCAAAAGATGTTAAAGTGACGTCACAATGCACACTGTACGTAATCTCCGATGGCATTATTACTTGTTTTTGTTCAACCAATAGTTTCTCTAATGTCGTTGAGCATACAAAGCCTATAAATCACAACAAATAACATTTAGCGTTATTCCAAGGAATTACAATAAATCCCACGAATAGTGTTTGATGCATTTCAACAAACATGGCAATTAGCTAAATAGTCATTCACAATAACTAAGACAACAACTATTCGATCTCTTGCTCAGTCACTTTCCACGTCTATATGGTATATATATCTAGTCGCAAGGGGCTACTGTCAGATGGTGGTGATAGTCTGCCCACTCCACTAGAATGCATTATCTCGAAGATGTGATGAGTTCGTCTCTACTTCGTATGACGACAGTTCTTATCTTATATATAGCTCGACGGAATTCTGGAGTTGCAGTATGACTTCCCATTTGATCGAGAAGCTGCAGGCCCCCCCTTGAGAGAATAGGTATGCGAAGGAAGGCCTTGTCAAAACACGTTACTCTGTCCGATCATCCGACACTGAATCTTCTATCAAACTTCAAATCGACATCTCAAGATGGCAAGCGGGATGTAGTTTTCACTTCCCGAAGACAAGCCCCACAAGTCAGTATTTGACATCCAGGGCATTGAAAGACAAATCGTCCTTGCATCTGCAGGCATTTGTAGCACCTGTTACGACCCTCTACCTTTTCCCACCAGCCTCTGTGCTTGCAGATTTTGTTGTTGTTCTGGCTGCTGTTGTTGTTATTCTTTTTCTTCTTATTCCGATCCTTCTTATCTGTTCCCTGCTGTCTCTGCTGTGAACCAGTCTCACTTGTATTATTCCGGCGACTTAAATTCTCTCTCTGCTGGCGTTCTCTTTCAACCTGTCGTAACCTCTCTTCTGCCGCTCTGGAGGCCTCTTCTTCTCTTTTCATTCTTTCAACCCGTTGCTGTATGTCCGCCCTCCACGCCTCTTCTTCTCTTTTCCTTCTTTCAGCCTGTCGCTGCACTTCCGCCTCTCGCCTGGCTTCTTCTTCTTTTCTCTGCCTTTCAGCCTCTTGACGAGCCTTTCTAAGCTGCTCTGCCGCCTGTCTTCGAGCCTCTTCCGCACGTGCCCTCGCCTCTGCAGCCAACCGGGCTGATTCTTCTCGCTCCATCATGACATCTTTCTCGCGGATCTTGTTGACTAATAACGATTCTAGCTTACTGATCCGCGATTGCACGTCATCTAACGTTGCTCTAGAGGCATCGAGTTGTGATTCCACCACTATTCGGCCGGTTCTCCGCCCGGCTGCCCGCCGCTGTCGTTCTTCCACCTCTTCAGCTGGTAGCTGGGGCCGAAAGAAATAGCCAAACCAGGTATTTCTAGCGGCGTCAGCTCGTGCATCTTGCTCTTCCTCAACCTGGAGCTTTTGAAGAACAGCCCGCTTCTTCAATACTTCCGCAGCAGCATTCCGCTGCTCCACGTCGAGATTGTGTATCTGTGACTGAATCTGCTCTATCTTAGCTTTCAGCTCTGCTATCTTGCGGCGGTAGACTTGTTCGTCGTCTGTCCTCGGCGGCGGATCGTTATTCGTTGGTCTTGCATACGAGGAGCCACTACCAGAAGCATTCCAAGAATAGGATGATGCTTTCTGCTCTTGGCCTGCGGAATGTGTCTTCTTGATAAAAGCGTACTCAAGATCAAAGCGGCGCCGCTCATTCGGATCACTCAGAGTCTCATACGCCTCTGACAACTAGAAATCATGTTAGCCGCCGCAGCCGTTGTCGTTTTACTTCCTTCTCCGGGGAAGAACCAACTCGTTGGAATTCAACTGTGGAAGCTCGGCTATTCCCATTCTTATCAGGGTGCTTTAACCTCGCTAGCCGCTTATATGATGACTTAATAGCCGCCTGATCCGCCGTCTGAATGACCTCAAGCACAGCGTAGTAGTCGACTGTGAACTGCCTAGGGCCCATTTCACTATCGATGGATCAAATGCACAGCAGTACTTGGACCATACGAGATTATCAGAAAGGCCGACTTCAACCTGTTAATCTTGAAAGAGATGAATATAAAGTCAGCAAAGGCAGTCCCGCTGCGTCCGAAGACTTTGTACTGCCTTGTCGTCCAAGGCTTTCTTGTCGACATCTCGCCGGTATATTTGCTGTTGGTCGTGTCGCACAAACTGGTGCGGGGTCTGCTTCCTGCGCAACGCAACGCATCAGGTCAAACATAATTAGCAATTTGACAGGTTTGAGAAAAGCCACGGCGGTTATGGGCATATCATGTTTGGCTGTCTTAGGCGTTTGAGACTGAGGGCCGCAGAATGCGCTTACATCTGCAGAGCAGGGTATTGAGACTGCCTAGCCAATGTCGTGGAGAGGTGCGTCAGCCTCTGATTACAAGACCCAGACTTACCCTTAGTTTATGATTTAAAACAGTAGGCTGGCCGGGTTTACGGTTGCAAGCAGGACAGGTCAATTTGGCCTGGGTCACGGGTCTGGGTCTCATCTGGCGCTGGGTCATCGCGGCCGGCCATGACGGGACCATCATATACTCACTCCCTAGTCACGGCCAAGACTAGACCAATCCATTACACAAATTTTCTCATTAATCTCAACAACTTTGTAACATTTTCCCCTCTGAAATACAAAAGAAGTCGTAGCATTTTAGCCAGCTTTGATTCCTCAGGTCTTCCATACCTAAGTACGGAATACTTCTAGTCTCACTTTGCCTAACCGCAATGTCCATGCCCAAATAATGTCAACAATAAGAACATCAAAAAAGCTAAATATGAGGCTTCCTCCAAAGACAAGGCTGTGATAGGTCCACGCATTCTCTTCGTCCAAATGGACAGTCTGACACACTATAGCCCATGGCAGGACATAAAGCAAGTTGCTCACCAAGCTCTGGAACAAATACCATTTCGGCCTCGTGGCTAGCAGTATCGTGGCCAACTGTGTCGACATGGCATAAAAGATGTAGCACCAGTCGATGGTCCGCCACATGTGTGCAGTAACATCAGCAACTTCATTTGATCCGCTAATGTAGCGCGCGAATGGTCGCGCACCAAAAACAGATAGAAAGATAGCCATAGGTACTTCAACGAGGAGAGCAATGGCGAAAGACAGCAGAGCAGGGGTTATAATAGAGTATATCTCCTTTCCACTTGCTCTGGGCCGTCTATGATCTACTCCAACCTTCTGTCGCCATTGACCCCATCTATGGCCGATGAACTGGAGAGACGTCGCCTCGAGGGCTTGAACAGGAACCATGACCAATCCCCAGCGGATCGTGTTAAACACCCCCCAAGCAGTTGCATAAACAGACCCTAAAGCAACAATAGTGGTGATGAGCCAAAGATAGAGTGCGTTTCTTATGGCCGACTCGGTAAAGCATATGATGCCAGGACGGAGGAGCACTTTGAGTGCCCGAAAGCTTGGATAAGGAAACACGTTGCTGGGTACCACATGACCTTCACGAGAGGATCGACGCATTTTCCGATACGCAGGAAACGTAACAAAACATAGAAAGTAGCCGAGGCCCGCAAACGCAGCGACCAAATTGCACACCAGCAGAATAGTCCCCTGCATATTGACCGTGGGTTCAAACGAACCAACATGATAGCGAGAGATAATCAACAGGTCCAAGATAATATTGACGGCAAACTTGATTGAACTGATAACGAGCGGGACATCAGGCTTGTCCAAGGCTCTTGTGGCCAACGCAACGGCCGTCTCGATGGTACCGCTCAGCGCCGTGAAAGACGTGATCCGCACATAGGTCAAACTTGCTGCCCGTACTTCTGCTGGAACGAAACTGTCGGCAAAAGTAGACGCAGCTCCGAGAAATATCACGCTGAGGATGACTCCCACCATGGACTGGAATGCGATGAGAGTATGCGTCAACTGCAATCGTGCTGCCAGATCCCGAGATGACTTGTCTCCAATAATCACCCAGGCTGCTCTTGGGAGACCCTCATTGAAGGCCTCGCAAGCAGTGCTCATGTATGTGTATGCGTCGGTGGTTACGACCATTGACGTGTTGATATCTGCGACCCATAGTTTGGACAACGTCCCATACAGAGCGGGAAGAATGAATGCTGCAATATTGAAGAGTAGCGATCCGTAATAGTGATCACGATGCCATTTCAGCCGCTTTACTCCGTGCTCGTTACCAGCCGACTGGGGCGAGGGTGAGGTTACCGAGGGAGGCGAATCCCAAGCGTGGCTGTCGACGTCGTGAGAATCGCGGCGGAAATCTGAGTTGGACATTGTGGTATCAGAGGCATGGTCATCCCGGAGAATAATCCTGAAATGGAATTTATCCAAGGTGAATGCCAGGTGTCGTGCGGAGCGACATTGATGAAGAGGGCTTCCTATCGAGGTCAAGCCAGTTTATATCCCCCCAGGCCGTCCATATCACACGTCAGGCCGTCTGTCGTAAAGTCTTGCTTTTTACTCTTAGAGTTGACCGGTCTCACAAGGATATCCCTTTGGTGGCTGAGGTACAGTGGCATGGTGTTTGAGGTGTGTGCGCCGCTTTGCAGCTTGAATGGACTCGGCTGCAGTAGTATTGCACCCATCACCTTGTCTTGGTGGTGTGAACTTGGAAGCAAGCTATTGCTATGCTTGGGCTTTAAGGTTTCCACCGTCGGCGGGAGGCCGATTTGACGGCGTTTTGGCCTTGACCAGGCTGATCAGCTCCTCATTTACAGCCAAGTTTTGCCGCCTGTTAGTGTGCCACGTTTTGCGCCCATGTGCTACCTACTATTGAAGACGGTCATCGTCAGCATCGTAGTTCAACTTGCGAAAGCTGTTGACACGAATAACATGGCCTTGGGGTGCTTCGTCATTTTTGGTTATCTCGTGTGCCATTGCCTACCTAGGTACCTAGGCAAGGTATTCACTTTCACTACACCAAGAAAGTAACTACCATCAACAAAATACCTAGGCAGCCCATCGATGCCGAAGTCCTGGCAAGGTGATGTCGAATCCAGCCCACCCACCAACATTCATGTACGCCGTGCCACATCCGTTAAGCTGCATGGCCCGTGAACAGCCATTTTGAGCATATGAGCAAGTTATCATCAGGCTCTGCGGATATTTTCATGCAGCGGGCTGTTGTGTTGAGAGACGAGGCTCTGACCAGCTTTTGTTTGGCGAGGTAGACGGGGAAATAATTGCTTTCGAGCATAAAAGACCAGGCCTCCCCATGGCGGGCTTTTTGCCGGTTCTTGTCCTTCTTGCAAGTGTGCAGAGGCTATCTTATCTTTGCTGTGACGCTGAAAGTTGCCTGTCTGGTCTTGGTTGAAAGCGCCGAGGTGACTGACCAGTGGCGCTCAAGCACTGTTGGACCCCTCCTACCTTCCGATGTTCATGATTACGAAGACAAACTCTTTCCCTATCTTTTAGCCGCCCCTTTTTTTTTCACTTGCCTTGACATTTTTTTCTTCTCATTTATCATTGAAAATGGCCATAGTCCAGATGGCGTGGCATGTACGTCGAAGTAGCGGAGGACGAGGACAGCGATGGGCGACGTCGGGGCGATACGACGACTTTACTTGAGCTTTCTCTCCTTCGTTCTCATGGCAGCGGTGGCAGCAAAATCACAATGATATTTTGCATATGGGTAAGTAATACTTCTTCCTTTCTTATACCCATCACCAAACCGCTAAGTACCATCGGAATCTAGGTAGGGCTGCCTCGCCGTGGTTCGCGAACTGTTCGGTGTGTGTGTCCCGGATCAAATCCTGGGTTGCACAGTCTCGCCTTTTCACGTTCCGCCCAAGGACGCAGATTAGCCTACGCATTTGATTCAACCCGCTCTTCCAGGCATCAGTTGTGGCTTAGTTTCGACCTAGATCTCATAGCATCGAGCTACCGAAGCAACTGCGCTTTTGAGCGAACATCATTGACACCAGCAAGCATCCCCCTTGCTTTGTGCCTGAGATTCTCTCGAAGCGGACATGCAATTTGAAGGCGTCTGAAGGGCTTTCTTCATCTTTCAGCCTAGGTTTTGAGGCGATGGCATAATGGTTAATGCCTTGACCGAATGTAAAGTCATGAGACCCAGGAAATTCGACACAAGGCAAGTGCGCTTGCTGCGCCATCACTCATATTTCTGGAGGAGATGAGTCTTGGGAAGACAATCTGGGCATTGGATTGGTCTTTGGCAGCCTGGAAAATGGGGCTTTCTTTCGTTTTTGTCGAGAGGCATAGCCCTTCTAGAGGTATTGATATGAGCTATGGGGAACGCCAGGCGGGTAGCAGGCAAGATGAAACGAAAAGGTCGCCCTTTTCACCAGAAATCATCGTCACTCGACCACTTACGCCATCACCGAAAATACTACGGCCTGTAAATTGGGGATGCCTCGCTCAAGGACTGGACAAGACTTCTTCACCATGAAGGCGGCCAGCCGCTGTCTGTCGAAACAACTCCGTCTCACGGAGGCAGCTGGGGTTTTTTCTGTATAAGATCCGATAAAGTCTTCGTTCATTCTCAGACACATCTCTACGAGTCACAGCAGATCTCTTAGAACCATTCGACATTTCCAAAGCACTCAATTACCGCGCGAGCCTCCCAAGACTCTTTATCTCTACATTTCCTACTTTCATCATGCCTCAACTTATTGAAACCTGGGTTTGTTGCAGATGTAAAGACGGTTCCTATATGAAAGCCACCATTGTGAAGTGTATCACCTGTGAGCACGTCTTATGCCAGCATTGCGATCTTAAGAAGGAAGTTGTCAAGTCAAAAAGATATTAAGCTCTAAGCTACCAAGAGCATCCACTACTTCTTTCGAACAATTCAACAAAGTCGAGGACTGGCTGATACCACTATCACGGTTTTGCTACATTACAAGGCATCCGCACGGCTTTCTTCTTCATGAGTGTCGTGGGTAGACAACAAGCAGACTTACCGTGGTGTCGTCTACGGCTCCCTCTTCCCGCCTCGCATCGCAAAACCAGCCGCCTTAAAGCAAAATGTCATGGATTTTCACTTTTCCCTTCATTATTTTGTTACGGCATGTACCGGAATAGACAGAGAGAAAGTACTTGTTCTACCTTGGCCGCCGGAGGCGTTGGAAGGTGGAGCTGCCAGGCTTCTCTCAGTGTGAGTCAGGATTTTGGGGGGATGGGTGGATGGTCGGAGGCATGAGTTTCTAGAATTTTTGTTTTTGTGTTTTATGTCATTCATTGCATCCGTTTTCTTTTCATCGCTCTTGTAATTCGATAGACTTTTGTTGCTGCAGGGCATAATTTCATTCATTTTGTATTACTCCATTACCAATTTCCAACGCTAATTCTTTAAACTCGTCCACTGTGAGCATTCATCACGCATTCAACTGAAATACCCCTCCCTAAACGGACTAATATTGAGACTGGGGATGCTACGTGATGTAGAAGATAAACAAAGTTCCTAGAAAACAAAGTCTCAAAAGCATTGGATGGCAAGCAGTGCTGGGTAGCACTGAAGTTCCTCGTGCAACGACCCCGCCCCCCACTTAATGAGGCTCTTCTCGCTGCCAAGTTCCCTGCATGCACGTTTATTAGTTCTGTGGGTGGCTGTGCTTTTAGACACCCATACATACCGCCTCACTGACAAAGCTTTTTCTAGAACGTAACACAAACTATCAAAAACAAAAGTAGGCGCAGTAACACAAAAGCCAAGGCGAAGAGTAGACGAGAAGAAAGAAAAAGGCAGAAGAACTAAGTAATCGGTAAGACTCGGGGGATAAACCCCCACTAGATGAGGCTATCTGTTTCTTCGCCCTCCGGGTAAATTAGAAGAAGAAGGCGAACACGGAATACACTACATATAATGAGGGAGGCAAGCAAAGTGTGGCTAAGCAGAGGAGGGAGGGAGGGAGAGAGAGAGTCACCGGGTCTGGAGCATTGTCTGCCTTTTTTTTTGCCTTTTAGGATTATTGTTTTTGGGGTTTAGATTAAGTCGTTGATTTGTTCTGTAGACTGCACAGTTTGGTAGCCTGTTGCTAGAATGAATTGAATGGCGTATATGGGCAGACAGACGTCATTTTTTTTTTTGACTACTAGTGGTGGTACATGTTGACCGACCCCTCCATCGAGGAGATATGCCATGTATTCCCAATTCTCCAATCAGACACCCCATTTTCCACCAATTCACCAATTGAATGTCCTTTTATTCAGCTCAATTGCCAAATCAGAATGAAGCAAAACAAGAAAGATCTGAGTAAAGCGACTGATATACTCAATCACATTTAATAAAGTAACTCGTCATCTTAATTCCTCGTCTCTGTCTATCAGGGAGGAGTTGGGGGTGCCCCAAAGATAACATATATAAATTAATTCAAGCGAAGTCCCTGCATCATTGCGCAGCATGTGGTAGCAGCCACAGTCGTCTAGGGGTCAGGACACCAGTTTGTGGACCCTCATCTACGGAAATCACTGGAAACCGAGGTTCGAGTCCTCGCTGCGGCACATTTTTTTTTTTTGGTGTTCGTTCTTCATTTTGGCTGTAGTCTAGCTATTTCTTAGTGTTTATAGTGCTTGTAAGAGACGGCATCTTCAATAAAGATGCATTTCAATAGCCATGTCTTGCAAGTAGGGAAAGAATTTCAAGATGCTGACATTTCATGTCCAGCTACCCTGTAGCCAAAATATTGTTCCTGTGAGCGCTTCACGATGAAAACATACTCGTTTTAGGGGTGAGAATGAAAATCTTACCCTTCAGCGTTTTAATTACCTGTAATAAATATAAAACAATCTAAAACTGACACAGAGCGAGACAGTTGGGGGGTCATGACAAGTCCATTTATCCAATTACTTCTCCTTGTAAACAGCTTTGAAATTTCATGAGGCGAATAGTCCACACTACGTAATAAATCCTCCATACCTCAAACTACAACCCAAGGCTTTTCTACAATAATATCATCACTGTTATCTAGACTCCCAACGTCACATCCTTCATTATCTACATTCTATATTTCAGCTTAGAAGCGCTCGACCCAAGCCATGGATTTAGTAATACAGTGATAGCCAGATCCTTCTAGCATCTATTATCGCAGAAGAAGAGAGTAGCATTGCGGCACAGACTACCTAGAATGTGACCAGGGATTGCAACCCTGGGATGTTCTAAAGACGGAAATCCATGATATGCAGTTGCAGACGGAGGCAACGAAGGGCCAAACAGAACACTTAGAATACATTCAAGACGGGAAGAGGGGCGTTTTCATGAGATAGAAAACAGAGCGCGCTGCAGCCTGCTAACAAGGCCAGCAGTATTACTCCTGTCTTTCCTACTGGGCGCTAATTTCTGGGTGAATTAGGACATCACGCATGTCTCAACCTACCGGCACCCAGTTTAATCAATAGCGCCAAACTCTCACGGGGCTCATCGGTTTCCTTTTCAAGATTTCTGGAGATTGGAAATATGCGGGAAACTGGAAATAATGGAGCTTGAACGAGTTGTTCATCTTGTCGCATAATGTTTGCAACCCGGTGAGAAGTTTTTATAAGAAAAAAACCCCCTGGTCAATCAGTGTCTTAGAAAATAAGGGAGAGAGACTGCTACCGTCTTTTTTGGGTAGGTGGTAGTTCATGGGCAGAATCACTGGGGTTTGGCAAGCCATCGGGTCGGTCAGTACATATTTATAGAGACTACAGAGATGCTCAGCCTCCTCCTATTAAGTCACGAAGAACTTCACTCTAACCAAGGTCTCCGATGAGCCGACGTCACATATCCTCTTTTTGAACCTATTTATCAGCGATATCGCCTCAGAGTGTCAGGGGAACTCCCGCTTTCAGCTTTCACTCCTTGCATATGAGATTATAAGCTTTTTATTTGACATTTCATGTCCACTATATGGCACCCAGTAATAATTAGGTGAAAGCAGAAGGACTAAGCTCTGTTATGCATAGGAACGCTCTTCTCGTTGCCAGAGGCAAAGTTAGAACGTTGTAATGATGTAGTTTAATGATAGTTTGCTGTGATATTATCTCGGCCCTAGCTGTAGTTGTGGATAAGGAGAACAAGGCAAAAAGGTGTCTGTGTATAGACGAAATTGGTTTGGTAGTTCGTTGCCAGTCCGGCAATGCGCTCATCCAGCGCGAATGGCTGCGCCTGGGCGTTGTTGTCAACAAACCTGGGATGCCGAACAAGGGTTCTGACATACTGGCTGATAATATGCCCGAATAGACATGAGCCTGTTACTAGATGCCCAACCCTGGGCACAGGCTATCTCGTGCCACCGGCTGTAGTGTCAAAACACCCGTAGTTGTTGTTACCAATAATATTGGAAAGCTGATGCATGTCATCAAAAGGAACAAACGGGGAAACCTCTAGCTTTGGTGTCACTTTTGAGATGCCGAAGGCCGGATCGTCGTCCCCACCAAGAAGTGAAACCACGCCGGCTGGAAACCGTGTAGGTTTTTTTTTTAACAGGGCTTATGTAGTTGGGGGAAAACAAAGAAGTATTGCAGCAGTTTTTTTCTAGTAATCATTCATCATCCGAGGATATAGAGCGAATAGATGAGTGCTGTTGAGTAAGTTTTTTTTTCTTTTCAAATTTTTTTTTTTACCTTAGACACCTACGTAGTAAATTACCTTTTCGTTTGCGTTCAGGGGAAAATTGGATCATGTCTGGAAGTGGCGGGACAACTGAGCCTGAAAACCATCTCTAATTGAAATAATGACCATGGAGAGCGACATGTGCGGCTGGTCCTTATTTGTTTGCTCCCTTGGCGATCTGTGCCTGAATGGACATGTATCCTGCAGCTCTTTGTTATTATCCGTAGGATTTTCCTGCAGGTTGCCTCAGCTGTGGTGAGCTTTGTAATGCAGAGACGGTTCGGCTGCGAGGAGGCTGGCTGAGATATGTGGAAAATATGGACCATCACAGCTTGGCATAACTGAATCATGGCCTTAAAGGTAGGACCTAAACAACCAAAGTAAGAAATGACAAGCCTTTCATCTTCTTCTTACAATACAGGGGTATCAGCTACTTACGCCAAGTTGCCGCGATTCCCTAGCTACCAGATATACGCCGTATATGGGGTTCCTGAGACAATAGAGAACAAATCCGTCGACGTGCATGGAAGAGCCACAAGAGGCCAACCCACCGCCCATAGCCGCCTTTATTTGCCGTCTGCGGACTCAATTGTTTTCTTTGGTTGGACTGTTTCTGGTCTTTGGGCGGCTCAAGTGGAGATCTTGCAACTCGTGGCTGCTCGACGGGCCGGGGAAGCTAATCTCATCACCTTAGAGCCCGGCCACCTTGGCCCAATCGACAAAGCCACATCGTGATGGGATCGCTCGAGACCGAAGGCTGGTATCCACAGTATATCGACGACTAACTTGATTGCTAGATGACTGTGACAAGCGGCAGAAGTGGACGTTAATGTGCCGGGCGATGATAATGAATGCCGAGGGTCCGTCTAAAGCGATGGTCTGGATGCGAGTCTAGGCACTGGATGATCCCCGTTGAGGTCGTATTTCCTTTTTCTTTTCTTTGGGAGGGATGGAATGCAGGTAAAAATAGAGCAGCTCTGTCAGAAGGCTGGATGCGATCCCTTCAGCGGCAGGAAGAAAAAATAATGACAACTACAAAGTTTGCCTGCATTAGCTGTGATGTGATCAGAGAGTCCCGCTGCTCATCGGCTAGTCGCTAGTTTCCACTTAATATACTGCTGCCGGCATCAAGAGATTGGATATGCCTTGATGGATTGGCTGTGGAGCCTCGCTTGGATGATGTGCAGCTACTGCATCTTCCTGCTGATGGCTCAGGCTTTTGAGGCACAAAAGATGGAAAAGTGATGTAGAAGCTAGAAGTCGAAATAAGGTAGATGTGGAAGCAGATTAGGTAGATACTTGGGGTGCTTAGGAAGGAGTACTCTGGCGGAGCTCTTGCACGTCACTGCTACAGTTATGTAGGAATAATCGATAGTCCCCTCTTCCTCTGAGCCCTCACCCACCACCCAAAGCCTCAATCTGACATCTAAGCTTTTACCAATATGGCCCAAAATCGTTTGATATATCAGGGCCCGTTGGAGCTACACCGCATATGCATCCACTACAAACGCCGTGCCCCATGACAGTGGCGGCTCGAGACATTTGCCAAGCTGCTGAGGGCCATAACCTCTCTTGGCCTCGGCCACAACGGATACCAACCGCCACTCCTGCGACTCCCTTCCTCGATCCTGACCTCGGAGGCCAAATTAGGCTCTATAACCCCTTTCAGCTAGAGGTCAATCTATCTTGGCACCTGTAGACAAAAGAAAAGAAGAGCAAACAAACATATGCAGGACGTGTGTCTGAGGTGACACTGCGATGGAGCATAGGAGCGCCACACTCAACCTCCACTGGTCGACATTATGCACGATGCCAACACAGCACGGCATGGAATACACGTTGCTTGTTACCTCGAAACGGTGATGATGTGGTCAACGTAATTCAACTTATCCCCTGTAAGGAGCCTCAGCTGTACCGGAGCTGAGGATGATCGTGTGGCCCAATCCAGGAGGAGAGATACATGATGCAGCGGAAATGGATCCATCCGTGTCATGGCAATGTAGAACTTGCCCTAACAGAACATTACCATGACTCAACAGAACGAAAAGCCTACCTCAGTCGAATATAAATATCCTGTCCTCGCCGGCTAATCAATAAGTTTTCTTTGCTATCATCACTCACAACCACTACATCAGCCAACAACAGCCTCTCAATACCCCCAGAACTCCTCCAACAACTCTACATCAACCGTTTGTTTAACCAACTATAAATCAACTTTCAAAATGAAGTTCTTCGCTGTTGCCAGTCTCTTCGTTGCCGCTGCCGTCGCTCAGCCTCTTGAGGCTCGCACTAACGGCAATGCCAATGTCTGCCCCGATGGCCTCTTCTCCAACCCTCAGTGCTGTGCCACTGATGTTCTCGGAATAATCGGCCTCGACTGCCAAGTTCGTAAGTATACCAAAGCCGAGATAATCCTCAGTCACTACTTCTCGAAATCATCATCTGACAAGTCCACAGCCTCCGACAGCTTCCACGATGGCAGAAGCTTCCAGGAGGTGTGTGCCAAGGGCGGCGACCAAGCCCGCTGCTGTGTTGCCCCCATTGTAAGTTCAACCTCCCATTAGCTATCCGCAATCGTGTTCCTAACTTCTTCATATCAGGCCGGCCAGGCTCTTCTCTGCCAGCACGTCGTTGGTGCCAACTAAGCGGCTGTCTGGACGGTGGAAATATACCTATGACACTCCTGCACCAGCTGCCACAGACAAGACTCTACCACTTGGGAGCAGCAAACGAACTTATTCTGTAACGGCCTGGATCTATAGCGCTGGAGGTCATGTAAATTAACATACATATTACACCTGCACATTTATCATCATAGTCTTTAGAACATAGCAATCACATAGAATCGAAGCATTATATCTTCACTTTCTTTCTGCAATTATCGTTAAGTCATTTATTAGCCCTGCAGGAAGTGAGTGACAATTGTATCCTGCTACTTAATGCCGTTGATAAACAAACACTCTCCAACCCGTATCGGCATTTGCCCCTGACTTTTAGAAAGGCAGGTCATGTACAATATGAAAAAGACGGAGTTCCTTAGGCTATAGCATGCTTGGATGCTTCTAAACCAGGTTGCTTGTGTTGCCCCCTAGAACTAACTACCTAGGTACCTGTTTAGATGAAGATCGAACTCATCTGCCGTGACAACAATGTAATTCTACCACTTATTTCACATCACGACTTCCCCCCACCAAGATGTTTTCCATTTCACTTGTTTATTCCTATACCTCATAAGGACATCTCTGCATCATTAAAACCTATTGCTCACATGGTTTCCAGCTTCTGCAAAGCGGAGGTGTCATGCGTAAAAACCCAAAAATCTGTTTAAATTATGTACTACTAGCAGCTCCATCAGTAGGGTTTAAACTAAACTAAACAATTAAATCGGCTACCTTCATCAGCCACATACATCCCCGACATGAATTCATGAAAACAGCCGCTCTCTCCCCCTCTCCCCCTTATCCCTAAAGACCCTTCATCATCATCATCTGCATCTGCATCTTTCTGACTCCATAGCCCTGTTGTATAGGCACCTCTGCCCTTTCGCCCCCGCCCCCCCCCTCTGCAAATCATAACATTACAGTAATAATAGCAGAAACGATAACGACGCTTTATAAAGAACCAAGAAACAACAACAAGTGGCTACGACCGTGATGTGAGGCCCACTCTGATATGAAACTCCATTCTTCTGTTTCTTGGGAGCGTTCCCTTCAGCTGCTATTGTTGAATGTAGCTGCGTCTGATTGCTGGGCTAGAATGGCGTAGCTAACCTATAACCTAGCTGACTGGCTGGCTGGCTGGCTGGCTGCATGACAAAGACCTGCAGTAGAACTCGTATATCGAGAGCGAAAAGCCACGTACAGAAAATAGCCAGTAATAATGATAATAATGTACATATCGTGAACTAAAACCAAAAAGCAGCAGTAGCAGCAGCATAAAAGTGATAATTGAGAAGAATAAAATAGGTGCGCCCAGAACGCCAAGTTCCTTCCAACCTCTCCCATTCTCCCAAAACAAAACCATGAAAAGATCCTAAATGCCTATTTCCTACATCCCTGCTCCAGAAATAAATGAAAAATGAAAACACAGTACCAAAAAAAAAACAAGAGGATGAAACACCAAGTGAAAGCTTGAAGCTTAGTTGGCAGAGACTTCGATGGCACCAAGTGGCTTTCGCGGACTAGCGGCAATTGCCTTCATCGTAGGAGTGATGATTCTCTTCCCGGGTGTGCTGATCTTGGGTGAAGCAGTGTTTGCCTTGCCATCGCCAAGCGCAACAATGGTTCCTGCTGATACTCGGGACGTCGTGGTGGTGGTGGTGGTGGTGGTGGTAGTGGCGGTGGCAGTTTGCTTCTTCGCCTTAGATACGCCTGATCCATAAGTCTTGACCAAACGTTTCTTCTGAAGCATCGTCTTCGTTGTCGTCACTTTCTTCGAGATAGACCCCTTGCCAGCGGCGTGAGCCTTAACAGGCGACTTTGGTTTAACTGCTGCCGTCTTCTTCTTGCTGCTGGCGGGTGCCTTCTTCGAGCTGATCGTGACAGACGAAACCTTCTTCTTGATAGCCGTGGCGGCGCCTTTAGCTGCCTTAAGGCTAGCATTAGATAGTGATTTCTTTAACCCCTTGGGAGGTTGAACCTTGGAAGACGCCTTAGATATGGCCTTTCCAGGCTGGACCTTGCGTTTCTTCGCCGCTGAGCCACCTTCCTCATTCCCCACCAGCTCCTTAAGCTTGCGTTTCCCAGCCTTGACAGTAGCTTTGACGGCATTTTTGAGTGTTGTCTTGGGTACCTTGACCTCTTTGGGCTTTGGGCCCAGGACACCACGGCAGTTAGGTTGTCCGCATAGACACTTTTGCACGTTCTTTGCCGAAAAAGGATCAAAGTTGTAGTCGTATGTCAGTTCCTCTCCCGTTATAATGGGCTTGTCACCAGCAAAGAGAGCCATTCTCGGTTGACCCGAGACGATCCACTTGATCATACGGCAGTTGGGGTTGCAGCTGTGGTTGACAAACCGTGCAATGCTGCCGGTAGTAGCATCGATAATCATATTTTGATCAAAGCTCATTAAATAATAGCACTATTTTTTTTCTCCATGTTAGTTCATTGCATTCTGTTTAGGAAAGAAAGAAAAAAGTAATCAGTTCAGCAGTGTCTCACCTCATTATCCTTATAAATCTCATTCATTCGTCGTTCACATTCTTCCTCAGTAATAATCTCACCTGCGTACTCCATGATAATCTGGTGCGGCTTGAAGCACCGGTTGCTGCGAACTCCGTAGCCGCGGTCAGATGTCTTGATGACCTCAACTCCTACACGATATTTGCCGCCCTTGGCTCGACGAGCAGTGAGATCAGCAAATGCTCGGTTCGTGCAGTACGCTTTGCCAACGTTGCAGTTGGTCTCATCACATTCGTATAGCATGATTCTGTTCTGGCAGCTCTCTCCGCAGCCATCTTCTGGTAAACACACACACTTGGACTGATAATCGTGAATGTGCGGCATCTTTTTCCAAATCTCCTTGGATTCGCCAATGAATCGATCTATGAGAATACCTAGTCAGCAAATCAAAAGAAGCGATAGAAACCAAAAAAAAAAAAAAAAAAAAAAAAAAAAAAAAAAAAAGAGAGAGATCATTCGCAGATTCATCATGAGGGGTATCGTACTCTTGGTCATCTTCTTCCACTCGTCCGGCTTCGGCTGGCCTGGGGGCAGTGGGTTGCAGATATGATAAGGCAGTTTGAAATCGCGGCCATTGAGAAGGATTCGGAAACCGGTAAAGATGGGCTGGGGCATGACCTTGTTTTCTCTACCGCCGCCACGCAGCTCAGGCAACTGACTGAATTGTTTCTTCTCGGCAATTGTGAGCCCTCGAGTGACGTCCGGGGTGTCCTGGCCGGCGTAGAGACCTTTGCCGAGGAATTTCTTGGATCTTCGCTTCTTCGTTTGAGTGATGGGTTCAGCCGTGTCCTCTTCCTTGACGTCCTTTTCTGGTGTTTCGATCTTGGTCTTTTTGCGTGCGGGCGGCTCTACAGGCTGCTTAGGGTCCACGTATTTGCCGTTGGACCAGACAGTGTATACAACGGGGGCCTCGTCGATGCGGGCAAACTCCTTGGTGTCCTGTAGGCGTCGCAATTCACGGGGGACTTTGCGCACTTCCTTTGCGGCGGCTTTCCGGCTACGCTTGCCCATGGCAGAGAGCTTAGTGGCCATGCTGGATACTGGACTGCCGATGGGGCCGGAGAGACGCGACGAGCGACCAGAGCGCGGGGACATTCGCGTCATACGTCGTGTTTGAGGCGATGCTTGTTTGCCCGCGGCCACAGCGAGATTCAACGCGTCGATGCTCTCATTGGCAGTCTTGCCAAGACCCCTCCTCCTCTCCTCTGCGTCGGCCTCGGGTATTTCACCAGCAATGGTGCGCCGCCTGCGATCAGAGACGACGTCGCCCTTGGAGCGGCGCTTGCCATGGGCACTCGTGCCACTCAGCCTGGACAAATTGTAGACAGGAGCGCTTGCACGCGCCCGCTGAGGTCTTCGAGGGGAGGGGACATCCTCGACTGGCACGACTGGCACGACTGGCACGACTGGCACGACTGGAGGAGCGGCAGATGTGGAAATAGTAGTAGCGGTAGGGGTAGCAGCGTCATCCTGAGAATCAGCAACAGGGGTAGCAGGAGCAGCAGCAGGAGCAGCAGCATCGTCGGCAACGGTAATGACTTCGTGTCTGGAGGTGTCGGAGTGCAGGCTGGCACTGTCAGCGACGGTAGTGGGAGGCGTCGAGCTGGACGACGCGAGATTGGAGGAGTCGTCCGTCACGGGCGCCGAGAAGCTGCCCTCTGCGAACAAAGAAGACATTGCGGCGGCAGCAATGCGATTCGGCGCGGCGAACAACTAGAACGGCAGACTCGCAAACATGTGCACAACTCGTGATGGTGTTTCTTCTTCGTCCTTCTTCTTCTACTTCGTCTTCTTTCTGTTTTCCCCTCTTTGCCCAAGGACGACGACGCTATAAAGAAAGAAAGAAAACGAGGCCACACGAGGTATCAATAGAAGTAGATGCTGCGCGGCTTGGTGATAGTAGTGATTGGTGGTGGCAGTCGTGGCTCAATCGCAGGCGAGGCAAATAGATTGATGGGAAACTAAGTTGACAAAAACGCGGGTTTCGCGTGCGGCCGGAACAGGGGCGGCCTGGCGTTGTCTGTGGTGTGTGGGAGCAGCAGCAGCGAGCGCACAAGTTGGCAGAGGAGGCGGGCAGACACACTCACTCACTCACACGCACCACCTCTTTTCTCACGGGCTGACCAACGTAACCCTTCCTTGCCTTAGCAAACCCGTATCGAGTTACTCCCGGATAACAATACTGGGACTAACCCTCGCGACCAATGCGTCGGCGTCTTTATTTTGTCCTGTCTGATTCTCTGCCACTTTCTGTCTCCTATCTCGGTGTGCGTGTTTGTGTATAGTATATGCGTCTCTTTCAGGGGTGGGAAGAAACCACCACTACGACATGCAACTCAGCCAGGCTGTCTGTCTGCTTGTAGTTGAGTGGACGGTGTTTTGCTGAATCGCGAAGAATAGATAATAAATTAGTTGGTGCAAATATTAGCAGCACGGGGAAACAGTCCTCGATATTTCTTGTGCTTGCTGCACACACACTATCTCTCTCTCTCTCTCTCTTTCTCAGCCGCGGAGCTGACTATTGTTACTAGCCTCTTCAATCAAACGCCGTGCAGTTGCTGCTGTTCTCGCTGCTACAGCTTGCTGTTGGGGAGGAGGTCCTGCGTGCTTTGAGTGACAGATGCAAGGAGGAGAGGGAAAAAAACCGTGGGAGGAGGAGGAGGTGCCGCGAGTGCAGTCAGAGGTGAGAATAGAAACGGCGGGCCACGACTAATAAGAGGCTGGCCATTCGTAATAAACAACAACACCCACTATGTACCTACAACAACCCTATTGCGAATCCGCCTCATCGTCCTCCTTTTGACTCCGCACCGTCCCTCTTCAGCTCTGTAGTCCATCCATCTCCACCTGATATCGTCCTCTTCACAAATATATATAGCCTAGTGTCCTCCTATCTACATGTCATCATGCTGCAAGACTTTGTTATTCTCCCTCGTCTTACTACCTACCATCCACGCAGCTCATCAATATACAAATCTTGAAACGCCTTCTATCCAACATTCGATTCAGCAATCCTTTGCATCCCGCATCGTATTCAAAGTCATGGTAGCTATGTCAATCCTCCCAATACAATATTGAAGCTGCGCAAGATGGACCATGTACGCCACATCCGTTCTCGCCCAGAACCCCCCCCCCCCTTCGTCCGCCGTGTGCGCTTTCTCGCCACAAAGCTACAGCTGAACACAATGCTGACACATGATGTTTGAACATCAAGTGCAAAAATGCTGTTTGTGTGTTGAGCAGCAGAGTTCGGACTGGCGCACACATTTGTAAATCTTAATGCCTCTTGACAGTTCAACTGCTTAGTGTTTTCTCGGCTATGCTCTAATTCATAGCGGCTCCTCCATCGCCAAATTTGCATTCAAAGCACAGTGGCTAAAACCACTCTCGAAATGTCTTCGCATAGAGTAGGATTCGTTTTGAGTCTAGCAAGTAGGTTTGGTGTGGAGTTTCAAATCTCCTCGATATGGCGTGGTGACGATTTGCCATGGCGGCCTTGTTGCGCTGTTTCCTGTCTCACCACAGCACAGATCGCCTAAAAGGGCTCCCCCAGCCAGTCAATCATGACAAAGCTGAGCAAACTCCAGACTTGAGAATATTAGCGAGCACATCTCGGCATAACTATGCCAATGCCTCCCTAGCCTCCCCAGCCATGATAGATTGAGATGGTTTGTTAGGGAAAGACAGCCAATGCCCTCCCTCGTCATGGACTATAGACCCCTGCCGCCAGGCTATCAAAGATTTTGTCGGTCGCGTGGGATCATACAAATACCACTGCTTCATCTGTATTTATTCTCATTCACTGTGCGTGATTAAATCAAATTGGTTGCTTTCACCTTCAGATCATATCGTGTTATTCTTCAGACTCTCGAGCCACGGTTATTCGTGCCAGCCTACCCCCTCCGAGTGTCACTCAAGCATCATTCAGCATCACTGGATGCACTCGCCATTGAAATTCCTCGACTCGTGAGTGAAGTACCCCAAGTCTTGTCTGTTGGCAGAAATTGGGAATTCAGGGGAACTTCAAGTGCAAGGAGCTTAATAACGCAACCCTGGCATCTCTTGTTCCTCTATGTGGGCAACTGGATTTATTCTACCACCCAGGAAACAGAAAGCAACATTTTGGCTACAAATGCCCAAACCCCATTCAATTCATATTTCGACCCGTCTTCGAGAACTGAGGTCGACGAACAAGTCTGGAATGGTAAAAACCGTCACTTCCGGATCTCCGACTACGGCTCAACTGCAGGGGGTCAGTAGCCAGCATCTAAAATTAATGGCTTCAATGGTGCAATGTGGCAGTGGTTTATTGAAGGACACCCGCAAATTATACGTACAATCTGGTATTTTCATTAAACAGCAAACATCTAACTAGAGGAAATATACGGACCGCAATGGGTTTCGCACAAGAACGGGGGTATTATACGGTATGGTAGGTGCCAATACGGCAAAACGCAGACAAATTAGTTGCAGTCCCCTGAGGTGTCAACATTGCCCTCAGCTGTCGGAATGTTATGCCGACTTTCAAGATGTCTTTTCAGCATCAGCAACCTCAGTGGCGGTCTCTGGCTCCTTTGCGACAGTTTCAGGCTCTTTTGGGGCAACATCAGAGGTGTCGACAGCCGTCTCCACTTTGTCTTCCTCCCCTGCGGGTTTGCTCTCGTTGGCTGAGGTAGTGGCTTCAGCGGGTTCCGACTTAGGTTCAACAACCGCAGGCGTCTCTTCTGTTTCCTTTTTGACTTCGGCAGCGGTTTCTCCCTCCTTGAGTCTGATGGGGATTTCTGCAGTATTAGGCTCGGCTGCCGCGTTCTCCGCTTTGTCTTCGGCAGGAACATCTGCCTTGGCTTCCAACGAAGTGTCCTCCTTATCATCTACAGGAGCATCCTCTTTCTTTGGCTCTACCGCGGCGTCATCTACCTTGGTATCATCTTTGGGTGTCTCCTTTGGTGCTTCGATAGCATCAACCAACGCCACTGTCTTGCCCTCTTGGACACTGGGGCCCTGACCACCGTACTCCTTTGGAAGTGAAGAGGCAATATCCTTAAGTTCCGTGGACAAAGTCGTACCAGAGGTCATGGGATGGAACTTCTTGAGAGTGGCCGGCGCAAGGAACAGCTTCATAGCTCCAAACATCCAGCCCATGATGGCCGGGACATTGACAAAGTACTTGTGAGCGAGAAGTTCTGGATAAGCCGTGGAGAAGACGGAGATGGTCTCCTTGCTGGCAGCCTTTACGTGGGGGTCCATGCGGAAGAAGCTGACGGACTGGTAGTCATGCACCTGCAACATCTGGTATTCATCTATTCCATTCTCTGGAATAGGTTCCTTGATGTCGTTAAGATGCAGTTGCTGGACGCTCAACTCCATGAGAGCCGCGCGCCACCTGATGAATCTATGCAAAGTGACAGGGTCAATGAAAGTGCTTCACTCGCAGGCAGGCGAGGGGGGTTGTTGGGGAAACACACTCGTCTACATCACCAAAGGTGGCCTTGTTGTCCTTGACAGAGCCATAGATATTCCAGGTAATGATGGTTTCCTTGCCTGCCTCGTTCTTGTGAGTCGTAACAAAGCCGACGCCACCAAACTTCTTCTTGTTGAATGCCTGGTCGACGAGGGTGGTTGGCTGCACCTTTTTGCGCCACGCCAGAGCAGCCGTGAGCTGCTTCTCGGCGGCAGCCAGGTCGCCCGAGTTGGCTCTCAAGAACTTCTGGAGAACGACCTGGGAGGGGGCATGGCTGGCGTCGCTGGAGAGCTCAACACCCCACATCTCATGGTGACCAGTTTGCTCGGTGATGTCGGCCAGGCGAGCAGTGAATTTGGAGAGCGGTTTCTCTGCTGGCTTTGGCGCCTCAACCTGGTCGACCTTCTCAGGGGTCGCGGCAGCAGCGTTTTCGGTGGCCATGGCGGATGGTTTCTCGAGGAGAGGTGAACAAGGCGGGAGTTCTGGCGGTGGACAGATCCTGATGGTATTTAGAAGAAAATTGGGAGAAGTTGCAGCTGCAGAAACCGTTGGGGTTGTTGTAGGCCCCTTGTATCAGGCAGGATGTATCACCTGCAAGAAGCTTCGGCGAGCGACTCGAGACTTGACAGGAGCAACTCAGCGGGTACCTACGGGGTATTGTTTTAGTGTTGCAATTTGGGAAATTCCGAGCCACAGCCACACCACACAAACACACCTGGACCCGTGCTAAATGGAACGGGTGGCGGCTAAAAGAAGCCAAAACGAGGTGGCTAATGAACGGATGGCTGCCCGGTGTGAAACCTCCAGGGCTGTCTGGCGGGACTGGACGGATTTCAGGGCTTGCAGGTGAGCTTTTATAACTGAAGCTCCCCCAAGCTTTGGGCGGGTCTAGCGGGCGAACAGGGCCCGGGGGTGCTGAAGCGACGCAGCCAGGGCCTTATCAATCTGCCGCTTGCTCCCTGTGGCTTGCCCCCACCAGCCAATAAGCTCCAGTTCAACCACCGCTTTTCCGACGTCTTCACCGACAAACCAGAGCAGTCAGCAAATGATGAGATGCCTGCCTGAGGTAGGTAAGTAGGGAGATACCTCGATGTGATCAAAGATTTTCATGAGTTTATTACAAATATGTCCTCCGTAATCCTGGTCAAATTTACATTTTTTTAATTTCATTGTTCCAGGGTAGATTCTAGTCTTGGTCTCACTAGTCAAGCAAAGTTATCCGACCAAAATATCCCATATCATCAAATCGTCCTCATCCACCACACACACTACCAAGTTTCTCGTCCATGTAAGCAACTCACGATCCTGGACCGTCCATAACAAACTCTGTCCCCATATGAACAAAGAAGAAGAAAAAATCGCACCCATGCTAGAAAAGAAAAGTCTCCCCCAAATCAACTGACCGAAAATGTGCCTCCCCAAGATCGTCGTCAGCATGTATACGGCGGTAAAGTGACCCAAATGTTCGCCAGTTTTCAAATCTCCTTCCCCTTGTGCCAATTCAAAAATTCGAGAAACGAAATTCGAAAAGAAATAAAACCTGAAAAAGAAAAAAGAACCAAAGAACCAAAGGAGACTCATGGTTGCAAAACAGCGCGCCGATTCAAAAGCCCAAGTCGTGGTTTTTTTTCGAACCCCAAGAATTAGACCGTGAAACCAGAAAGTGCCCAAATGAAATCACCCTTTCCGATTTTACTTTGATGGCCGCAACCAAAACTTCATTAATTTTGAGCAAAAGCACGCGTGAGGATGCGTTCCACCGCTGCAAACTCTGCCTGAGCGGCCTGCGCAAGAGTCATATGGTCGAATCGAGGGCCCATCGTATAACCAATTTCAGCCCAGAAATAGCCCCAGTACATGTCTGTCTCTTTGGCTATTTCTTGAAGCTCGGTTCGCTCGTGGAGTGGAAGACCGAGAATATCCTTGTTGGATTGTTCGCGGATCATAGCTACGTACCACTGTTGATAGAAAAAATTTGTCAGCAGGCGCAAGTCAGGGTTTCTTTCTTAGTGTCGCTGCATCTTACCTCCACTACGTCCTGAGGGTAATCAGGCTTCGGCGCCAGAACATACTGATGTCTCCAGCTCTCTGCAAAACGTGGCAGTCGATAGTATAACAGGTCGCTCGCGTTCATGTTCGTGACCCAAGCAATCCCATCTTTCATGCACGGTGTAAAGCCAGGACAAAGCATAGCTGACTGAACAAGACGTCGGAGCAAAAATGGCGTTAGATTTGTCGCGTCTTCTTGATACAGAATACTTCGACCCAGCTGGCGAATGAGCTCGATAGTGGCCTTGAAGATGGCCTGTCGCTCTTTGATTGTGACATGGTCAGTAAGATACCAAGGAAATTTCTTGATGGTGCTGATCATGCATTCATAGGGTCTCTGCGGACACTCTCGGCTGAAGGGAGACTATAGATGAGATCAAAGGTTAGCTATAACAATAGTAACACCAAGAATGAATCCAAGGTGTCTGTCACATACGCGGTGGGGGACCTCTACATGCTTCACTAGCATGACCATTTCCTCCTCCGAAACAAAGCCTTTGAAATTCTCCCAAGGCTCAGCCGCGTTGTAAGCCAAGATCTGCGGCGTCGCACCATTCCAAAAGACTCCGCGGGTAATGGGGAAGAGGTCTTTCATGAGGTTTGCCTGGCTAGCAACCTCAACTTCGATGGGGCGGTCACCAAGGCGACTAAGTCGTCCATTGACTAGGTTTCCGCGATGGCGGTCAACTGCCTTCATTGCATCTTCAAGAGTGACGAATTCGACATACGCATCCATTGTCTTGCTTGTCACCTTCTCCATGATAATATGCACCCCCTCATCTGTGTCGTTGAGGATCTTGGAGTTACGACCAAGAAAGGCAACCACCTCAGCACGGCTGGTGGAAAAAGGTATCTAAACTGAAGTTAACGATTACCAGATCCTTACGCTTTTCTTACACAAGTCGGGGTTTCACTCACATTCCTCAGCTTAATGACACCCCAATTCATGGGCTTTGCCAGCCTAGCCGACTCCATGAAGGGAAAGTTGATTGGGTTCATGGCGTCTGCCAAAGTTGGCAACCCGGTGGCAGTATTGGTTAATTGTTGAAGCTTCTCTGAGCGAGAGTTATCGACGATAGGAGACAGGCTCGATCCGTCAGACGGGATTTCAGAGATGCCAGTCATGTCATCTAGCATGGGACCGCGAGGGTTAACGACTGTGTGCACGATCTGAGCATCTTTCTCGGGATCTATTCCCGTAAATTTGGTTACAGTGAGACCAAATTTCGGTGGGGGTTGCATCATA
The DNA here is from genome assembly GCA_930272545.1 of Sphaerostilbella broomeana. Lineage (NCBI taxonomy): Eukaryota > Fungi > Ascomycota > Sordariomycetes > Hypocreales > Hypocreaceae > Sphaerostilbella > Sphaerostilbella broomeana. The sequence goes on from CAKNET010000008.1 coordinate 514,000, forward strand.
ACGGGATTAATACAAGCTGGCAAGCCTGCAGTTCGCGGAGCATAGTTGCGAGGTTCGCTGAGACGACCAGATGTACCTGTGTCAGGCTCTGGGCTGAAATAACCATTCGCTTGCGCAACATTGCGACGATGAGGAGTTGCCACAGGGCTGTTGGTGCTGCCAAACGACTCAACAGAGCGAAGAGACTGCAATGATTGGCTTTGAGGGACAACAGTCGGACGTTCAATCTCATACAGGGAATTTGACACGCCTTTAACAGACTCGAAAGAATTCCCCATCAGCCGATGACGGTAGTCAAGAGTTGTACCATTCATCTGAGCCCCATAATTAGGAGCATCTGAGCTCTTCCCAATATTGTTCGGGCTATCTGCAGAGGGAGGCCCATTTTGCTGGTGTTGCATTGGTTGCTGAGTCTCAGATACCATTCCACTGGCTGGATTGCCTTCCTAAGGCACTACAGCGGTATTGGTGGCCCGCCCATGGACTTGCGTGTGGGCTAGAGCGAATGAAACCAGATCAAAGTTGTGAGCTTGTAGCTGCTCCTCGGGGGGAGTTGGAATCGCAGAGGCGGGAGGAACAGCCATGGATGAAGCACCGTTAATATTGCCATAACCAAACTACAGACTCGTAAGCACATCGTGGTCTTAAATGCCACGCTATTCACATGAAATTACTCACCTGCTGTGCCGAGGACGGGACCCAGACACTAGAGGCAGGATTGAGCATACTACGCTGATGGACAGCAGCTTCATGACCATAGATACGCTCCCAGTTGTCACTAGCCGGTCCACTGCTCGACTGGACCTGCTGTTCATGGACTGTGAGACTATGACCAAGGCCAGCAGGGACAGACTGTTGCTCAACCAGCATATGATCGTGAGATGTTGCTCCACCAAAGTGCGGGTTGTTGGGGCCTGTGGCATACATTGCCATGTTGACAGATCTAGATAGTAAACGTCAGTAGCCATAAAAAATCAGCATTTAGTCGGTAGGTGTGCTCTGGTTAAATTTTAAAAAAGATTTGTATAAGGATGAAATGAAGGAAGCTGTGAATACCTGTGCTGATGACGATAGACCAAAATGTTGCGCTTGACTAGAAACACGGGCGACGGATACAGACCTCGTGTCTTAGGAAGTCGACGAGAAATGGGAAGAGGTTTCAGTAGGTTTATTCGAACCAAAATGTATTCTCGAAACGCTGGTCATCACGCGCTCTCCTCAAGAAACGAGATGTAGATTAGGTAAATATCGAGGAGAAAAAAAGAAGAGGCTGGGTTCCGGAAATCGTAGGTGTGTAGATGTTCTCAAGGTAAGCTGCGTTGACAGTGGGGCCCAAACAATACGTTGAATAGGAGCTATCGTTTATCTGAAAATTCTGCCGGCTTTCCTTTTGAGATGAAATGCAAGGGAGTGCTTATTCTATTCAAGCTTAGCGAGAAGAGGATTTGCTTTGAGGTGTGTGAGCAGCTGTGCGCCTGGCGAGGGTGCACACGCAGCTGGAGTTGTCCGAGAAACAATAGAAATTCCGGTGGCTGAATAGGGAGGGGCTTTTTTTAAGTTGTTACTAACATCAATACGAGTAAAGATCAGACGGAAATTATAGAGCCATCGATTCACAATGTGGTTGTATTGTTGATAGGTTGGAGTCGGACTGTCAAAGTGGAGTTGCCGGACCGGCGACTTAAATATTGTTGCTATTGTTGAGTTGAGAGGTTGCGCAGTAACGGCCAGACCGGTACTTTTCCAGGATAACACATGAAATCAGGCTATGTGTCTATGAAATGCATTTTCCTATCAGTGATAATGGCACCGTATTGAACAATGCCAAAGCATAGAACCCATCCATAGTAACAATTAGCCATGCAATCTCACTAGGGAGAGAACTCATCCTTTTCGAAAACAAAACGAACTGTGACAAGGGAAGTAATGGTAAAAAATATATCGTATGTTATGAAACATCATGTTGAAACTTATTCATTGCCTAATTGCGGTAATGGCATTCATTGCCTAATTGCGGTAATGGCATTCATTGCCTTTTTTATCATGACAGGCATTGTAGATCTACCGATGAAGCAAACGGTTGAGCCCGATTGCTTTGACGACCGAACCGATTTTTGGGATAAGATTTTTTTGGCCTGTACATATAACACCTATATCATTGCTCCTTGATCCCATCCATGCATATAATATTCATCACAAGTTTAGTCAAACTAGAGACATCAGTGGAACGGCCATTGACACAAAGGTTAGACGACTTACGGGCGTCAGGAAAGATTCAGCCACAAACCGGGCTCTGGCATTGAGCTGCACATCTCGTCAGTCTTTCGTTCTTTCAATTGGTCCGTCACGGGGGTGCAAATCGTACGAAGAGCTTCATCTCGGAGATTTCCTTGTCTACCTCCTCCATAAATTGGATAATAAAGTCGACAAGCTTGTGTTTCAGCATTTCTTCGGTATGGAAATTCGTTATCAGGAAGGAAATATCATAGCCCTGTTCAATATCATGAAACGTCAGATTCCAATTCAGGCTCCAACGAAGCTCGGAATTCAGGGGATCGGGCATCATACGGGAATCGGCTTTCTCCGCAGGATGAAAAATGACTCTGCTCGCTGTGTCAAGAATCGAGTAAACTTGTGCACTAGAATGTTCTCAATCTCATCGGCTTGCTTGATCTTGATGCTGATGCGGACGGAATTGATGCTCGGCTCGATCAGGACTCGCTCGTTTTCGTTACGCGCAATGGTCAGCGGCGAGAGCAAGACCTCGGGGGACGTCTGAGCTTCGATCTCGGGCACATTGTGTCGTTCGGTAGTCTGGGAGGCAAAGTTGGAGAGCGTCAGCGCAGCAGTCAAGCTGCTTCGTACGCATTGGAGGTACGGCCGCAATGATTGAGACTGGAAGTCACGGAGCGGTCAGCTGCGGCTTTGTGACCATCATGATGGTAGCTGTAGGGAATATCGAGGTGTTCTAGGGACGCACCATGGCTGCGGAAGCTGCTGTGCCCTTGGCTGGGCGGTTGTCGCTGTCGCTGTCACTGTCGTGGTTGCAGCTCGTCGGTTTGTACGTGGTCGGACGGGCTGGTAGAAGTCGGCGGGGTTCGTATGCGTCCGCAGCTTCAAGGCCCGTTGACGTCTCCAAGGTGGGGCCGCCTTACCAAGGTCAGGCACCAGCCACTGAAGCCGCGCCTCCAAGGTGGCAGTCACGTGCTGCCCTTTTTTTCCTTCCAGAAATCTGGAGAGAAATAGGCCGGAAGATTACATAATCACACCACCAGAAATTGGCGGGGATGAAGAGCTACAGCTCACCGCCCTCCCCACCCAAGCTTTCTGCTACAGTGCGCACACGCCACAGTTCGTTCTACCAGGTACCACTGCCGTGACGCAACGGCAGCACTACTGATTCTCTCTGCTTCTCTCCGAGTCTTCTCTTCCCTCTTGTGCGTTCTGTCCGCTGTCCGCAGAGAGAGAACCATCAATCCGCTTTCATAGCACACACCGAATTTTCTTTGTATTCTGATTCATCTTGACGCCCAACCTTTGACATTCAGTTGGCGATTTGAACCGCCGCTTGGCCATCATGGCAACCATACAAGGTATGTGGCCGAACCCCACCATTTGGCGGAACATTCCAGCCCACGGAACACACACTCACAGCGAACCCTTCTGGCGGCATTTGATACTGATTGCTCTTCCTACAGTCATTGTGAAGCATCAGGGCAAAAAATACGAAGTGGATATTGAACCCGACTCAACCGGTGAAGATTTTAAGCTTCAGCTCTTCAGCCTTACCAATGTTGAACCCGAACGACAAAAGATTCTCATCAAGGGTGGCCAGCTCAAGGATGATGCCGCAATGGCCAAACTGGGGCTCAAGGCTGGCCAGAGTATCATGATGATGGGAACTCCTGGTGGCAGCAGCGGCGATTTAATTCGTCCCAAAGAGAAGATCAAGTTTGTTGAGGATATGACGGAAGCTGAGCAGGCTCAACAAGCTGGTGCCACGCCGGCCGGCCTGGTCAATCTCGGCAACACCTGCTATCTAAACTCGACTTTGCAGACTCTACGATCAATTCCTGAGCTTCAGACAGCTCTATCGACTTACAAACCAAACTTGATGGGAGGCATCTCACAAATGGACCTCGCCACCCAGCTTTCGTTGCTCTATGGCAAAATGGGTACCACTCAGGACTCTATTCCCCCCATGAACTTCTTGAGTGCTCTACGAACTATCTTTCCCCAGTTCGCAGAAAAGTCAAAAACAGGAAACGGCTATGCCCAACAGGATGCGGAAGAGGCTTGGTCCCAGATCATTCAACAACTTGGTCAAAAAGTCACGGTTAAGATATCCTCAGATGCGCCGGAAGTTTCTTTTATTGATAAATATATGGCAGGAGAATTCTCCTCGGTCATGGAATGCGATGAAGAAGAAGCTCGAAACGGCGGCGAGCAGGCTATTGTCTCCAGAGACTCATTCTTCAAGCTCAATTGCCATATTGATGGCCAAACAAATCACTTGAGAGATGGTATCTTGGCGGCTCTAAGTGAGCAAATTGAAAAAAACTCAGAAGTGCTTGGTCGGGATGCCACATACACTAAAAGGTCAAAGATTTCTCGCGCACCAAAATACCTGACAGTACACTTTGTGCGCTTTTTCTGGAAAAGGGAGACCAAGAAAAAGGCCAAGATCATGCGTAAGGTCACGTTCCCCCAGGAACTTGACATCGTTGAGTTTTGCTCGGACTCTCTGAAGAAAGCCTTAATACCAGTTCGAGACAAAGTCCGAGAAATTCGCAAGGATGAAGAAGACGTTGAACGTGCTCGCAAACGCCGGAAGAAGTCCCATCAGAGGGACACAGATGATATTGCTGGGGGTTCGGGACTGCCTACTGAGAGTGAGATAGCGGCTAAGGAAAAGAAAGAGAGTGAGAAGAAGGGGCGTGAGACGAAGAAGCCTCAGCAGCCGGCCGATGCCGACACTGAGATGGGCGAGACCTACAAGACCGACGCTCAGATTGAGGAGGAAAACGCCGCTGCCTTGCTTACTGCCAAGAAAGAACTCAATGCGTTGATCAACCCAGAACTGCGTGGCGACGATGGTGCCAACCAATCTGGCCTGTACGAACTGCGAGGTGTGGTGACACACCAAGGCGCCAGTGCAGACAGCGGCCACTACACTGCCTACGTGAAGAAGACTGGACTTGTGGACCCCAAGACTGGCAAGAAGGAAAAGGAGGACGGCAACTGGTGGTGGTTCAACGATGATAAGGTATCTGAGGTTGCGGTTGACAAGGTGGAGGCACTTGCTGGTGGTGGTGAATCTCATTCGGCTCTCATCCTCCTCTACAAGGCTATTCCTCTACCTAGCGCTGAGGGTATTGACGAGTAATTCGGGCTCCAGCTTTATATGCAGCAGAACGGCGTTTAGGCGGGTAGTAAAGAATACTATGTAAAGGTGAATGATGTCCAGCATTGTCCTCATAGCAGATATCCACAGTCAGAGTAGGGAGATATCGACATAGAGGGGGGTGGGGGGGGAGAAAAGTGATGAGTTAGGAGACAAGAAATGCATGATGAATTACGTTACTTCTGAGTATTTGATTCTGAGTCTATTCGGGTATCTCAAATTTTTCCACAACGCCGCTATTTGTCTATGATTCCAATGGCCAGCCCAACATGGTGATGCTAATGATGATATTGTACACGACACTCTTACACCATGATGAATCCTTCGCGTAAGTTAATTATTAATAACGGCTATAAAGCAGTCTCTTTAAAATAAAGCCCATAGCAAGCCATCACTTACTTTTTATATTCTGCTGCTGTTCCTTCTCCCTCTGTCTCTCCCTTACTCGCTCCTTGAAAACATCCAACTTTTTCTGCAAAGCAGCTTTATTCTCGACAAGGTGCGTTCGTTGTGACTCGAGCATAGCGATTTGATCTGCGGCTGTGATGGTGCGGAATCCCTTGATTGCCTAGAATAATAAAGAAAGTGGTTAGTACTTTTGTCGTTTATTACAGTGTGTAAGATCGAGGGAAAAGGGGACGGGACGGGTGGACTAAGCTGACCTCTTCCTTTTGCTTGTCCGTCTTGAGTTGTGCGCCGGTTAGGGTACCGACGACGATGATGGCAGCAAAGGCGGCAGCCCAAACGCCGCCTCTGACTTTTTGTTGCCTCGTCAATGAAATCTTCGATGCCATCCTTAATGTACTTGTTTTTTGCCCTTCTCGTCTCTCTCCCCCACGTATTATTGAGAGGGAGCCGTGGGATTTTTTTTTTTTTTTTTTTCCTTCACCAAAACTCTTTCCAAACCTGATCGGCCTTCCTCTGTCGCTCGTGGGGGCTTATGCCCCGATGGAACCAAGTGGACGATGACGAAGCTGTAGTTGCTGTCGTTAGAGAGGTCGAGCAAGAGGAGAGCTGGAGGCTGGTTTGGCTTCGGGCTCGCGGTTCAGTAGAGGAGGTAGTGGTAGTCGATGATGCTTTGCTGGACGGGACGACGTGGCATGGATGAATGGTGATGGGGCTTGGTAGCGTGGATGCTCGCTTGTGTTTGTGCCTGTGCCTGTGTGACTGCTTTACAGGGCGAAAGGAATGATCGTTGTAGTCGTGAAAGGTGGTCAGTTCGAGTGCGTTGGCGGTAGTGTTGATGTTGGTGTCGATGGTAGGAAACCTCCGGTCATCAAAATTGGTTGCGAGGATGCACAAGCGCAAATCCTCAGCGGCGGCGGCGGCGGCAAAGCGGGCGGCGGGTTCCGGCGATGAAGAGCGCGACGATGTCACTGGCGGAGGAGGAGGCTTCAGCGCCGCTATTCTTAGTAATAAGCGCTGTGTCATGGCAGATGGAGAAGTCGAAGCCGAAGACGACGACAGCGATGGCGATGGCGATGGCGACGACAACAACGATTCATCCATCATGAGGGGGATGGCGATGCGGGTAATCTGCAGATTCCCATAGTCGATTTTTGGTATCGCGACAGGAAGGTGCTGCTCTGCTTATATAATTGTCAAGAAAGAGGGTGTTGAAAAATAATCATGTGGTGAGCTTCGGGTAAGAATAATAATAATCATAATCATAAGAACATAGTCTCATTTTAAATTTTAAATAGCATCCGAAGAAGCCGCCGCCACGTAAGAGTAACAGCAATAACATTCAACATTCAACCACATTTATAAGTGTGTAGATGAAAGTTTGTTGGACATCTAAATGCGGGCAGATGGCGATTATAATATAACGCAAAATATATCATAGTTGAACTTGGTGACAAAAGGCAGAAATCAAATGAGTATACCAGGTATTATATATAGCTTGTTGTATCAAGTACCAAAATCTTTAGGCGGGATACGAGGGAGATACATACCGAGGTAGATTGCCAATATGTGAATACCCTAGAGATATGCGGCATTTGACCTATTCGCTTTCGACATCACTTGTAAATGCGATTTAGATGCAATAATGTAAGCTCCTGTTTAGTGTATTAAATAATTCTAACTCTTTAAAAAAGAACAGGAAAAATGGACTTAAATAAAAACTCAGATGGGGCCTTATATCGTTATAGATGAAAAGAAAATCATACCTAAAGTCTGTTCGCGTCACTGACATCACAGCAAGGTCCCTACAGCCCCTCCACCCCACTACAGGGACCTTTCCCACCTCCAACTCTATATCAACACCACACCACAAATGTCAACAACCTTACCAACTATCTCAGCCATATTCCATACCTCATCCCTCCGTCTCTCCTTTAAATACCCACGTCTTCCTAACTCAAAAAGCTATTTCCCTTATCTCAAGCCTACTCTACAGCCTCGGATCTTCACATAAACACATCCATCAGCCGCCAACCATGACAACACCCCGCGTCTTCATCGTCCGCCATGGAGAGACAGAATGGTCGCTCAACGGCAGACATACAGGCAGTACCGATATTCCCCTGACGGCAAATGGCGAGAAGCGCATCATTGCGACCGGCAAGGCTTTGGTGGGAGACGATCGCCTCATTGTGCCTCGGAAGCTGTCTCATGTGTGAGTGCTTTGCGTTTTCATAGAGCTACAAGGCATGAAAGGGAGGATATTCTCACCGGCCGCGATTCACTTCTCTCTGTTGGAATAGTCAGTTCCTGGGCCAAGTTAATGAGTGAGTGGGTGCCATATTACCCCTATTTTGTGTGTGTGACTCCCCATAACGGGATATGTTGTATCTCCTTTATCTCTCTGTCTCTCTCTCTCACATCTCAGTCTGTCGTACAGAGAGTGCGAGATAGTAAGACAAGACATGTATTTTGCCATTATGATTTGTTTGTCTTTATCTCCCCCCCTTCATCACTATCAACAACCCTACAAGCACGTTACACTGCATCTCATAGTTATCGAGATGAGCCCAGTCAAATCTTGGCGGCCAATTGCAGAATCTTACACCATCTCATCGTTTCTACCCATGAAACCGGTGAATGTCTTTCTCTCTGTCTGCCTTTTTGCACACACCCAACTATCACACAACATACGTAGTCACACACACACATGCAGACTAGGCCCCAAAAGAATTATTCATACTCCCCCATCCACCACGGCTCCTCCCTTGCCTGTACATCCCGCAGCGGGCCGATGCATTTCCCCTATGCTGCCGCCCTGTCTTGAAGATTTCCCTGTCTCAGCCATCTTTTGCCCTTAGTGTGTTTCACAGAGTACATATATATATCTACCTATATGTGTATATATATCTATATATGCATCTACCCTCACCGACAAAATCAATACACAGGCAAAACATCTACCCCCGAAGCTAACCAGCAAACAAACAAAACACAAACAAACAAACGGCTCACACACATGAAACAGCTACGTCTCACCCCGGAAGCGAGCTCAACGTACCTTTGAGTTACTCAACCTTGGCATATCCGGCCCTTTGCCGTGGCAGCCCCACGGCAACTCTGCCTGGGATGGGCTCGAGTGTGCTGCAAAAGTTGAAATTACAGAGGACATTCGTGAGTGGGATTATGGCGACTACGAAGGCGTGACTAGCCCGGAGATTCGCAAGCAGAGGGCCGAGCAAGGCATTGGGGGAACGTGGGATATCTGGCGAGATGGCTGTCCTGGTGGAGAGTAAGTTGTCTTCTTCTTCTTCTCGCCTGGATTCCCGTTGGCATTGGATACGCCCCAAAATGCCCAATCATCTGCAACGAAACCTTCTTAGCAACTACAAGATCCATCAAAGAATACCAACATTTCACGAAAACTCCATGTTCTTATAGACCTTTTTTTTTTTGTTAAAAAAACTAAAACAAACTAAAACAAACCCAAAAACAGGAGTCCCCAAGACGTGACTACACGCCTCGATCGCCTCATTGCCGACATCCGCCAAAAATACCACGAACCTGTCCTCAACAAGACGAAAGACCAGCAACCGTCTGACCCCAAAGGAGACCACCACTCCGGAGACGTCCTCATCGTTGCCCATGGCCACATTCTCCGCGCGTTTGCCATGCGTTGGGCCGGTAAGACGCTTCAAGATGGGCCGGCGTTTTTGCTAGAAGCTGGTGGTGTGGGAACTCTGAGGTAAAGTACACCAATATCCTTCTCTATTTGCTTCCAACAAGTCTGTTTTCTTTCTTTCTTTCTATTTGAGAGCTACTTCCACTATTGAGCTTGCATATGAACTAGGAAAAAAAAGAAGACATGATATATTCTTCTTGCTAATGCCCCCCCCCCCCTTTTCTAGCTACGAACATCACAATGTCAATGAGCCAGCTATTCTCCTCGGCGGTGCTTTTGTTGTTGACATTGCAGAAAAGGGCATCTAGGGACGAGACTAGAAGATATTTCCCAATAGCGTGAAATAGGACTAGATACAATAGAAAAGTGTTACAAAGTTGGATGTCCTTGAACGTTTGCCTGTGTAGGGCGAGTTGCTGAAACAAGATAAAAAAAAATACGTTGGTATCATGCTGCCACAGAGAATTCCTAGCAATCGCCATCTTTATACACAATGCTGACGTTGCTTCATTGCTTGGTTCCTCTCGCCAGAAACACTCTTCGTCTGACTTCCGAATGAGGACCGGTATGACCATGACCATCGCCAAGACTAGAGCTGTGCTCACTACCGTGATGCTGCCTAGTGATATGACCATGGCCATGACCGCCTCCGTCTCCGTCTCCGTCTCCGTGACCATGTCCATGTCCATGGCCATCAAGTCTTAGGACAATCTCATCATTGAACACTTTGAACCCAAAGTCACTGCATACCCCTGCTCCCTCAAATATTTCACGTACCCGTTCCTCGGTAAATCCAGCATGTCGCACCCCACGGGCCCTGTTGTCGTCATTCATTTCATGTGGCAGAAAGTCAACAATGAAAAGGACCCCCCCTGAACGCAGTCTCTCAGCTACTCTCCTAGTCGCTAATTCCGGATCATCAAAGTGGTGAAAGGCCGTGCTGATGCCAGCAACATCAAAGTTGAAGAACTTAACATCCGTAAAGTCTGCCGGGGCCGGATCAGACAATAACAGCAAATTACCTGAATAGGCTGTTCTTACATCTGGCGCAAATCCCTATTCATCATGAGAATCAGTCGAGTACTTCAAATATAAAAAGAAGTACTTTACGTTTGGCTTTCGTAATTGCAATTGAGATTTGCTCATCAAACAACATAATTACGAAGGAAACGTCACATTGTTGGATGAGATTCTTACCTGGCTCAAAGCTTTGGAGTTGTAAGCCCCGACCATGCTGGCCGAAATATCGATACCGATGGATTGGCTAGTTGAATCGCTCAGGGCCTGTCAAATGATAAAATAAGCCTGGGAAAACATCCATGCACACCATACTTTAAGCCTACCCAGCTTAGCAGGCCGGTACCACAAGCATAGTCTAAGAAGCGAGAGCCTGATTTGACACCGATGAAATCGACGCTCCCCTTGACTTCGTTGTCTAACACACGAATAACCGACTGAAATTTTGCCTCGTAGTCGGCAGCAAGTTTACTGCAGTAGTCCGCGTTAGCCGGAGAGCCTCCACCGGCCGCCCGATCAAATTGGTCCCGTGTAGACTGCCCGTCTACGCCGTAGATCGGACAGGGTCACTATAAACCATTGGCTCGAAAGAATCCTGGAGCGCAACTGCGCGTGCAGCGATTGCGGGTGGAGCCGCACCAGTAGCGGGTGTCACAACTCACTTGAAATAAACCTTGTTGAGTGCTTCAGTGTCAGACATGGTGGCGGTGAAGCATGTGTAGTGATATTTATCGTGCTGTGAATATGGGTTTACCCTTGAGGTTTGTTATAGATAGAATGCCTCTAGATTTGCAATATTCTCAGAATATAAACTTATTACCGGAGACTTTTCGGTCGGTTTCGAGATTCTTTTTGGTCTACTTGTATATAGTAGCGCTGGCGGATTTTTTTTGCCTCCTTCGGTGGTAGCAGCTTTCGTGACTCATGACGGGAGAAACAGAACCCAAGATGTGAAACCTGCACTCCGATCCTTCGGCTAAACCCACGCGCGCATCTTTTCCTCTGCTGGGAAACGACCGCATCAACAGCCCTGCATCCTGACAATCACCTACACAAAGTCCTTTGCGGATAAGTGTGCGCATCTCCAACCCCTTCTAGTAGTTCCCGTATGTGACCTGACAGGGTTGCATGAGCTAGCCATTTCGGAGGCGCAGCAAACTTGCATCGAGGGACGGCGTTTGTGGAGAAACGTGGCCAGATTCTATACGCATATCGAACCCGTCGATATAGATAGGTTCTTACTTTCGTGTGTGTGCATGTTGATTGAGGAGTCCAGTGGGACTCTGCCAGTCCAGTCACACAACCACAACCACAAATTAGCCCAGGGGCCTTGTAGCCTCGAGGCGTCAGCGGATCACGGGTGATCATGCACCTGCACGAGCGCACCGTTCCGCGGGCGATGGTTCTCTAACGACTTTAGTGGCGACGAAGCTCAGCGAGGGTGTGAACCAGCAGGCTGACGGCGAAACTCCTTAGGCTCTGGCCGCTGCTGTTCCCTGTGCGCTAGACAAGCTCGTCGCTGTGACCCAACGAATGTCTGCCCACAGTTGTTCCAGCATGCACTTTGCCCAATATGCTCATGCAGATCGTACACCCAGTGGTGGAGGACGCGAACAAGGCGACGGGGGGCCTAGTAGGGGGTGGGAGAATCCAACTCTGACTGACGTGTGTGTGTTTGCTGAGATGCGGGATTCGCAGTCAAGAACCACGCAAGAAAGCCAACTGCAGGGGTAGGATGACAATGCTGTAACGCTGTTGGGCGTTCGACTTGTTTGTCAGAGCGCTGCGTAGAATGATTAAAAGGCGTAGAGTTTTGGATCGTCAGCGTGAGATGCGGCAAGCTAGCTATGCGGAAAATGGTGAGCAAGCAAAGTTTCATGGAACCAAACACCCCAACCCATGACAGTAGCAGCACATTGCCGACCAGCACCATCCAACAGAGGAACGCTCAAATCATCTTGCAGTAGACTATACGTTCACCGCTGGTTGTTAGGATCTGCCAGTCGGGACGTGTGGAGACGCTCATTTAGTGTCGTGAACTTGGGCAGCGAGTCGAATCATATAGCGCCCGGAGCACGCCGTCAAACTAACTCCCTGGTTTTCTTCATACAGCAGGACGATGCCTCCACAACGAGTGCACTGCCAACGAGCTCGTGTCTAAGGCAAGTGAGCGGTCGACATTCTGACGCCAGTAGTGCGCTCGGCATGCAAAAGAGCATATTTCAAGTTCCACATGGACTGCGTAATCTTCAGTCGGCTCTGATGCGAACGCTAAGGCAGAATGCAGAATGCGTAGGCTTGAAATTCCAAGGCGTTTTACACACATAGCGCACGCATATAAGCTGGCGGTGATGTCAGATATAGTGAAGGCGTACGGGGCAGCGAACAAAAAGAAACAAGAAAAAAGCCACTGATGTCCAATGTATTTGCCCATAAACATTATCCAGCCAGCTTTACCATCTTCTGAGGACTGTGAGCAGTCGACTATTCGCACAAAGAGAGAATATTGATGAAATGCTTTGTCTGTTGGCGAGTCGATGAAGCGAGCGAATCCTGAGATCTGCCAGGACAGGCCTCGTCATGCACACCACCTCGTGCAGTCAGAGACGGCTAAACTTGCATGCAGTCAGTCAAGGTCTCGTGCGGTGGCAACGCATACTTGTTGTTTGTTATAAAGGCCAGGGCAGAGCTTTCTGTCGGCCCACCGAACTTCGCCCAAAAGCGTGTCGCCCCGCTCGTTTCTTCGCGCAATTGAGTTAGAATTTCGCGCTCTTCTTACTCTGAAGGGCCACAGAGATGAAAAGCAGGTGTCAAAGCAACAACAACAACCGACACTAACATAACACTAGATTAGGTATGTTTTTGGCAAACGAGAACGTAACGTTTACATATCTCTCGCAGAATTCACAATGAAGGTTTGTTTAGCTGCCCACTCTCCTGGATTGGTGGGCATAGTGCTGAACCTCGCTCTCGCTCCTCTCGCTGTTCTCCACGTCTTCTTACTGCGCGCAGGCACTGGAGCAGGGCCAAGTAGGCACCTATGGGCTTTGCGCCCGCTTTGTATTCGTGGATAGTCGGTCGTCGCTGTGGCTCTGAGGAGGTGGCTTTCCCGAATGGTGAAGGGGGGTGTAGGGTGAAGGACGGCCCGCTTCCTCGCACTGTGCACATAAGTCACTCAACATCTGGTCTGTTTGCTGGTGGAATCCGACATGATTGCAGCCACGCACCCCTCCTCAGGATGGCGCTATGTCGCAACCGCGAAATTGCGACGTGGCACGTATTTTGTCCCTTGCTTTGATGATAGGTTGCGGGTACGAGACAACCCGTCCATGTTCTCCTCCAGCATTTGATGCTTCGCGCCCAGCTACCCTAGCTTTCGAACCGCCGGTGCCGCTACTTGCTTGGAATGGGTTGTACAATGTACACATTGTCGCATCCTCCCAAGGCATGCAGGTGAACGGTCTTTCGAACTGTGACTAAGAGCAAATAGACTCTCTCGTCTAGAACATGTTCCCTATGCTCTCCCAAGGTCTGGGTAAGGACAGAGGGGATTGAAAGTCTGGCGTCTTGCCCTCCGTCAAATTTGGCACTCTCCATCAATCCAGTCTCGTCAATAGCCAAGCGCGCGTGCAATGATATCTGAAAACTGGGCCCTCCATCGGGAGAGCTGCAGCCTACCCGAGTTGCATGCATGAGAGTTTGTTCACGTGACCGATGCCCGACGTATGCGATTGGGCGGAACGGGCCATGTCTTGGGGCATGCCAGTCGGTTGACCAATCATAAGCCTTAGACCCATCAGTGTCAGGTGTGCTGAAGGCCACAAGGAGGTCTGGATGGCAACGGTGTATGCTTATCGAGAAAGTGTATGATGAGAGTTCTGGCGTGATGCAGGATCGTATCCGCCCACAGCCACTCTGAAAGCCCGCCAATTGTCCCTGTAGAAATTTGAGAGCCATCCACATCGTCGGCGTAGCCACCCATCATTCGTAACTCATCACAGCCGGCTGTCCACGCAGCCGTACAGGCTGTCACCCTTGAGGCTGGAGATAGCCATGACAACTCAGCTAGACCGTATTCTTGTTCCGGCCGCTCTAGCAGCATTAAAGACCTTGATGTGATGCAGCCGCCACAAGCCGTGGCCGCGTCTAACAAGCTGGTCCTGCACAGTAAGTCGTCGTTGCTCAGCATACTCTCCCGGTGTCCATATCTAGTTGATGTTGTTTCCCGACCACTTTAAGCGTATTCTCTTGATCTGTGTGTGGTAAAAGCATTGCTCACCAGAGCATTTGATGTGGATGAGTGTTCGGAACCCATGCATGTTGGTGATGGGTGGAGTTGGTGCATATGCGATGTGTAATTAGCATCACCGCTGCCCGGACGGATGCCTTCCGGTCTGACGAGACTGCCTAAAGTGATGCTGAAAGCTATGAGAGCCGTGCCAACGTGCCATTAGGACTTGAACCAACCGCCTAGGCTATGCGGGCAATCGGTCGCCCGTGTCCAGCAATGTGTGGGGAATTCACCCACCAAGGTTGCAGCCATCATTACTTCTTTGCGTTAACGCGAGGCAACAAGCGCTGGGTAAGACCTCAGATCCTAGCTCGATTAGCCTCGATGTTTCCTCAGCGTCGAAGAAAGGGGAATTGCACCCCCCGTTAGCTAGCTGGGAGAAGATCACTGGGAGAAGAACATCTTACCGGCAAGTAACCTCAGCCTGAAATAAAATTAAAAATTAAAAAAACGACCCATAAAACCACGAGGGCATTTGCAGCCGAGAAGCTTCCAAGGCTCGGAGCTGTCAAAACTTGGAAAACCCGTAGTCGTTGCCAGCTAAACGGTCCCAACAGGGGACAAAAAGAAAGATGAACGGGAAGAGTGAGAGGGTTGGAGTAGAGGGTTGGAGTAGAGGGTTGCAAAGCTGTCATCGCCGCCACTAGCCCTCGGCTGTGAGTTTGGAGATGCCCCTTCCTTCTGCTAAAGTGCCAGATGCGGCCGGCTGCTTCCCCAACTCCAAGGTTCCAGAGTGAGGTGGCACTGCTAACACGGCGGAGTGGGTGGAGGCAGGAACGAGCCTTGGCTGCCCCTACCGCCCGAAAACAGCGACAACACAGGGCAATTGGCCACCGCTAGAGGAAAACCCTCTTCTGCCAACAAAGCAAACATCGCGCCTCACAATCATGTTGATCGAGGTTGAGCCCATCTGAATACTTGGCTGGCTGGACAGGAAGCCCGCGTGCGAGCTTTGGATTTGTTGTTGTCCTGGGCGATGCTATACAGCAATCAGAGCTTGCATCGTGCAGGCAGAAGCAGCCCTCGAAATCTTTCTTTACAGCATCGCCTTCCAAGCTTTTGTCATAAAAAGCTCGGCTTCGGCCCCCCTTGTATAGAGAGGTTTGAAAACACTCGATACCTCCTCAATAATCATATCAACTAATCATTTAGCACGGTGCGTGATGTTGTGTTCGCTATCCAGTGCGAGATCAATCCGCTAGACTATACACTAGAAGATCAGTGCCAACACAGGATGCTGGTGCATCAGGAAGAGATCGTGAGCCTACGCTGGGCGATTATTTTAGCAGAGACGTAGTAAGTTGGCGCAACAGAAGAAAGAACACAAACAAAGCAAAGTCAAAGGTGGCTGCCGCCAGATTGTCCTCTATTGAAAATCAGTCCCCATACTGACTAACTGCCGACATGGAGTGCGTGGATACCAATGAGGAATGGCTATCCAGATGGCCTCAGCAGCAATCAACCACTGCTGGCGCGGATTGAGCTTGCGAGGCTATCATCCCCCTCCATCCATTACTGACTTCAGCATGTACCTAGTGAATCGCATTGAATGCTGCCTGCCTTTGATATTCAAAGCTGTACCTATCTAGCCGCGCTAAATTGTGAGATATCCTCTCCAACCCTGCCACTTTTGCAGCGGGAACCAGGGGCCATCTTCGGTTCGTCCGATGCCATCCCCGGGATGCTGCATAATGTCTAAAGAATGTCTAAGGTCCAACAAAGTTCGTCTCTATTTCTGTTACCTCTCAATTCTTGATGAAGCTCAAAGGTTATGAAGAAAATGTAATCCCTTGTCGTCTAATATTCCTTGGGGGAAAAAAATTAAAGACTAATGGAGCACACACTGGTATACAGACTAATGAAACCTCAAAATAAACAGGGTGATCGTATTCCTACAAGAACTTGGGCAGAGATACAAAGGGTCGGATAAGGGCTGTTCAGAAATTGCTCTGGATGAGATTAGCTAAGCAGCTAATGTGCATCTTAATGCTATTCAGGCTTTGCATATTGCAATACTGTTATGAGGGAGTGCATTCAAGTCCGCTCTTCATAAACCTATTTGACGCTTCACCCCCCTCTGGTTCGCTAATCTACAGGATGCCAATAAGCCTGCCTTCGCATACAAATGCATCTTATGGATCGTGGTTCGTACCGTATGGTAACTGCTCACTCCAAATCGACGTCGCTAGATGCACTCTTCCGATGCTCCGTTAGAATACGTCCACCATCTCGAGGCACCAGAGCGTTCTGCTATTGGCCGCTATGTTATCGTACTCAGCAGTCTTTATTACTAGGCTATCCAGCCCTATTTCCATTTGCCGTTTGAACATGGCCAATGGTATTGCCACACATTTTCCTCTTCGGGACAGGGAGATGTGTGAAAGATTCAGGAAAGACCATACTACATACAAATACTTCCAGCATTATGCGAAGTGGCTTATGACTGAATATCAATAATCCAGAACTTACCCTGGTTGTCTGGGGGTTTCACTAGTGAAGTTGTTAAATCAATACCACATCGATATGACCAAGGGTAGAAAAAGTCTCGTTGCTCACGGAAGTTTTCTATTAACTATTAGCTAACAATGCCTTCCTTAGCATCATTCTGCATCGCTTCGCTACAAATGAATCGGCGAATCATAAGTATAGCGGCGGGCGAGGCGCATACTAATGGTAGCGGATATGCAGCTCTGGGAAGAACACGGCAAGGGCGGGAAGAGCCTTGAGACGGAAGCTTTAAGCCGAAGGCAAATACCCTGTCGATTGCGAGTCTTGAATAGTATTGCTTGTGTAGGGGGCTTGTGTTATTTGAAACCCATTCCGACTCTGCCATCTAACAACATGGGCCTTGACTTCGAAGCTTGATGGTGATGATAATTCGGAGGGCGCGTAGCCTTGCGCAAGAAGTTGCATGCCCGTCGTTGTTGCCCGCAGCATCAACCGTCGCCGTTTGCAGTTGTTGTGTGATTACCTCGAATCCTGCAAGCCACGCCATTTACGGTACGCTGTGCGCACGGTTGCTTGCACGCCCTACTACGCCCACTCCCACTCATGCTCATGTCTCGGCGATGACCAGGATTGGAAAGCATCTATTCCGTGCTCCACTCAGCACAACTGATAAGTATTGGCTCCTGGTTGGACTGTGAAAATTGACTAGACCAAGGGTCTACCGGTGGTAGCGGCCAAGTTTCGGTGCGTTTCCAGAGAGTCGGGAGCCACTACTCTTGATGCTCCCCTGGGCGTAACCTTTCTAAGAGTCTGATCTGCCCCCAGCCATTGGGTAATCGTTGCAGCAAGTCCAAGTGCACACCAGCCTTTTTTATCTGTTTGCTGGTGCTGTAAGCACCACAGTATCTTGCTATTTCAGCGCCCAGTTTTAACTAAGAGCCCCAAGATTCACCCGCTTCCCCAGATCCAGGAGGCTTTAGAACGAAACCACTCCCTATCCATTAAGGATACCATCTAGTCAATGCCATCGACGCCGCAAGCGGGCGGACCAGGGGCACTTCGTGAAACAGAAGAGGTGTTTTGATTGTGCTTTTATTTGATTGGGACCAGTCAAAAATATCGATGTGGTTAAGTACAAGAATAGTCAAGAAATGGTTCAATGCGGCAACAACATATTTTCTATTAGCGCTGAGTCTGTAAAATCAGCGATCACTTGTTTCTATCGAAGTTCGGCACTTGCCTAAGGCGGTAAGTTACATCATTTCCCGTTCAAAAAGTTGACCAGCGCCTGTGGCCTGACCAGTCAAACAAAACTGTGAAACGCTGGGATCAAAGCTTTGTGCGGCCTGGTCCCACGATGCGACGATTACCGAAACGGCATACCAGTGAACTGGGGATTCAAGTTGCCAACTTCGCCGCTGCGTCACCCGAATGTTCTTTACGAGAATCTGATAATTGAACAAAAGGAACTGACAGATCATCTCTACCTTCGTCCATTTTCATCTGGCCTGGCTGGGCTTGGTCGCTTCTAATGATGCAGTCCAGCGTCGAGGTAAAGGCATTTGCTAGGGTTACAATATCAACTGTTGCTTCCGATTCTTGGGCTGGAATATTTCCCCAGGCATTTGTTGCTAGAAATGAGTTGACCGCTTGCTGAAAGTCTCTCAAGAAACCTGTCACCCGCATGTTTCTAGTAAGCTAGAAAGTCATTGATTCAATTGACAGAAATCCCGGTTTGCTTTGCCTACCGAGGCAAATCTCATGGACCCTTCAGCTGCTTGCGGCGGGGTTCAACCAATGGTGGCCGCCTCAGACCACGCTATCCTGGGAGTTGCGGGTTGAACCGTCATGCATGAATGATGATGCCACAACCCCTTCAGCAACAAGGTGGGGTAGTGAGGTGCACAACTCTCATCACATTCTAGCATTATGCGTTAGTTTGCTGGGCGTGGATGCAAGAAGAAACAACGATATTAAAATTCACTTTAGATAGACCCAAACAAAAAAAAGAAGGATTGCGACTACGCAAAGGAGGCTAACGAAGCATGCAGCAGTTTACGTGTCGTGTGTTGGTGCAGACGCTGGATCAGCCCAGGGTGTCATGCGGGAAGCGGCTCACTGCATGTTCGTTCGACTGGTCGGTGTCCGTGTCCTGGTACGCTAAAGAGTGGGCATTCGATGTCTGGGGGCAGAAAGCAGCCACAGTTTTCTGAAGAAAGACGGGACGATACGAAAGATCTGCGAAGTTTGCGCCTCATGATGGAAGGAGGAAGCAGGACAACCAAATTCAGGCGCGGCAACGAGATTGCTGAATGACACAACGACCTGGAACGTCCTAAAGTCTATAATCGAGATACCATCCGCCTTTTTCTTTTCTTTTCGTTTGCCACGTCGAAGATGCTCTTTTCTAGCCTTACGATCTCCTTATCCAAGCTTAGGAATAGATTCCTCGGTCAAGTTCTTGATGGCGGCTTTCATTTTGGAAAGCGGTATAGTTTATGATGGCCTTTCATCGAGCTTAGAGGAGCCCCGAGTCTTCCTTGTTCAGAGAATTAGACCAAATCCTAGTATATTGCCAGCTTGGTGGTTGGGCACGTTACGGTAGACCGCATCTAAAACTTGTTGAGAACCCGCCGATTCCACAGGGGAAATGTTATGTATTCACATTGCGTTGCGATGCGACACAACTGCGGGGACTTAATGGAAAGATCAGCCCAAAGCGACGCTGCTGTGCGCTCGACGCGGAACATGTTCTCTGAGAGATGTTGGCAAAGCTTTCATCGTTCGTGTGTGGGATGGGCAACGGATCCATCCAACGCTTGCTAGTATCTTGTTGATGGGGTGCAGGGGCGCGGGGGTCTCAGACGAAGATGGATGCATGGGATGACAGCCAGTCAACTTACGAAGCAAGATGACAGCACTAGAGTCTGAGATGACCCTAAGCGAATTTGAAGAATTTGTCATTGATAGTAACATGTCACTGGTAAATCCTCGCTCGTGCTCGTCATCCCGTTTACAAACAAATCCCTTACGACCACCACAACTGGGTACAGACAAAGCGATTCCTGTGCAGCATTAGTCTCTAGAAAAAGTATCATAACGGGGCGCAAGTTACGATGGTTTCTAGTGGATTCTGTAATGCCTAGGCTGCTTTGGAGTCAACTATCCTACGGAGTACTCTCCCGTCACCAACACCAAAAGAAGCGAGGAACTGCTAAAAAAAAAAGGACGTGGCCCACAGAAGGCCATGCTAGGCCATAGCGCATCCCACGAGCCTGGCTGACCTGTCAGATCTCGCCGTGGGCTTCACATCCTAGTATTGCCATGAGCCCGTGACTACACTACAGCGTGCCGCATCCTGGTGTGTGCGAATGACGCACCACCCCTCGTTTTCTGGCTTTGCTTTTACCACACTACCTAGCTTTGCTTTTTTTACCACCTGGTAACCCGAAAGCGAGGGTGTTGTCGTATCATTGGTTGCGCTGTCTAATGTCCGATCTCACGAGGCTTTCAGATTGGGGTGTTCTGGGTGCCTCCAAGTCAACGTTCTTTGGAACAAGCGCGGCCCGATAATAACCTTTTTGGTACGTAAGGCTATGGAGGGGATGATGCCCTAGCATGCGCAACTTGCATTCCCTTTCTGCGCCTGTTTTCACAGCCATTCGACCGTTGTTGCAACCCAAGCATAACATGCATTTGAATGGGTGAAAACCATAGCCGAGTGACCTGACAAGAGTTCAAAGCTGAGGCACATATGGTGATCCAGATTTAGCTACCACAGAGCCCCATATACGAAGCACAACGCTCTCTCCTCTCTTCGGTGTTACAATTATAGCACAGCACGGAACTCGGTGTATTACAGAGCAGAATAAACATTCAACTAAAGCCACATGGAGAATGAAGACGTAAACCTTACCTTTCAACAATTAGATGCAGTCAGCTTCGTTAGTCTGACTCAATCCTGCTAGGCGGCTAGTTAGCCTTGTAAAAACGGCCCAAGTATCCCGGATTTGCGGCATATGCTTGAATCCGAAACATCAATGGCCTAAGGAGCCTTTGGTATTTTTGATGGCAATTACCAATTGCAAAGCTACTACACACTCAATTTTCCGTTGAATGGCCTACTGACCTAATACTTTTTATCATTTGATATGTATGGCCGAAGCCGAGACTGGTTTGGTTTTAGATTGGCCATCAGGACAGGATTAGACACCAAAGACCTGCTACTATTGCTATTTGTGACACTGCCGTACCGGTCAAGATCTCCCTATTACCTCGGCGGCGTTTCCTTCGATCCTCGCTGGTTTTAAATTCCACAATTTTCCCCATTCAACTCGACCCAAGAGAGACCAGAAGGTTAGGCGATGTTTTCCGCCCGATATTGCATAACCCTCCTTAGCCGTCCCGATTGAATCTACTATACTTCACCTCAGATAGGCGCGGTATTTCGATCTTCCGCTGGACTTATTACTTCTTAATCTGCGATTAATTTAATTCGCGACCTTTGATGTATAATATAGGCTCATTCTGTTTACGAATACCTGGCTTCATAGGAACTGATCCAACTTGTGTATGAACAACGACATCTAAAGCTTACTTGGGGGTACTTCTTGGCCCATGACCAAAGGCGATTGATTCCCTTGACGCTCGTTCCTTTTTGAGCTACTAATGTAACTCGCCTCGAATAGCATATTATTGCCGGAATATCGATATTTGACGGAGTCGATCTGTCATGGATGCGTCAAAAAAATAGAGGAAACTCGATTGCCGCAACTGGACTCCATGGTCATATGCACGACAATCCTACAAGTTGAAACTTAGACCTAGTTAGCGCCGGCTGGTTGCATCCCGCCGACCTTCTTCAGACCGCCGCTCTGAGAGATGGTATGTGTTACTGCAGTGCAGCTACATTGCTTGAATTAAATTCGACTCCTGATAGAGTTATACGGTTATCTGGCTCAGTGATTCTTAGCTGCAGGTGATGACGGACAGACTTGGGGGACGTGTAGCCAAATATGCCCCTATGCAGAATGCGCCGTGCTTAATCAACCCTCTTGCCAGAAATAGAGAGAACGAATTTGCATCCCAGTCGGTGTGCAAAGCAGCTAGTCTGACCCTGTTTGTATGTATGTATATTTCATACGGCGAACCCTGTCAATTGTGTCAGGCTTTTGACCAAGCATCATACTGCAATCCCTTGTCCATGCACCAATAGAAGTTATCTATCTATGTGTTATTGCTCCGTTGGCAGAAGCGGCACGAGCCGGGGCATCGCCATTGTTGGCGATACATACATAAGCTCGCTAGTTCAAAAGCGGACCGAATCGCCGACTGGGGATTGATGGCTTGATCGACTGATGGACTGGGACGAAGTCTCCAAAAGCTACTTCATAAATGCTATTATGCAGAGCATGATACGTGCAACTCTTTCTGGCGACTCATATTCGCCGCTTTCAGAAGCCTTTCGTGGCCGATGGCGTATCCGACCTGAACCTATGCGAATAGTGGGACTCCAAGTGGACCAGGCGAATACTTCTCCGTAATCCGTACGACCAGGTGTACTCTACTTACCACAAGATCTCTCGGTGGCCGAGGCCGGGGTGTCAATTGATGGGGAGGAGGCTGTGGAGCTTGGACATCAACTTTAGTTGAACGAGTCAGAAACAAAACCCGCGCAAGAATATTATTCTATCGACCGTCCACGGAGTAATTCAGACGCGAACCATGTCGAGCTGGACCCATTAGAGAAAAAGGCAACAAGTGAAAGTCCACGAGCGACTAGCCGCCAATCAACTCAGTTCTCTGGTTTATTGAGAAGCGACTAAACAGCACACAGCCCAGCAACGACGTCATCTCACCCACACAACAGGAGGTGAAAAAAAAGTGCCACTTATGAGCCATCGCAGGTCAGAGAGAAGGAAGAAAAGAAGAAAGAAGGAAAGGCGGGGAGTCGCCGTTGGACTTGACAAATCAATCCGAGGGCTTCCAACCAACAGTTAACTCATTCTCCAGGGTTGCTCATGGGCTTGCCGGTTTTGTTGGCAAACCTACAGCGAAAGGTAAGGAGAGTCACTCATCAAACACCACCTACTACCTCATGAGCAAGTGCCCAACGGCCCAGGCAAGCACGCGGCTTGTGCATCCTGCGGCCGTCTCTGCAGCCTCCAACCCGTCGCCCGCTGCCGGGAACAGGCGCGGCGCGGGACCCCAGATAGCAGCGCTAGTGCGCCTGAATCTGGCGACATGATTGGGGACCGCGTGCCCCCAGGAACCTCGGCCACAAAGAGTCGGAGGCAGCAGAGACCTGAGCACTTGGCCTTTGCTTGGGCAGCTCGGCGACTCATTCAACGCCACCAGTGCGGTGCCATGGTGCTTCAAGGTTGTTTTCGGTTCTGGGTTGGTCCCGTCGCCAGCACTATTATACCCTGCAGCCCTGGGGCGAAAGCTTCGAGCTGCATCCAGGCGACAAGACCCATGTCTTCTCCTCTCTGTTTGGGGAACGCCCCAGGTCTACGGAGCTACACCCCCCTTAAGCATAGTTCTCACTGGCTGGCTGTCTATGCTCTCTGATTTGTTTCCCACTTGATCAGTGTCCCTGGGGAGTCCTTGCTCAGCTGTCGTCACTCTCACGTTGGCCACGATGCCTGCTACCGGCACGCCACGAGAGCTCCATGTGTGTCGACACCCCACTAGCAAGGTCCTGGTCTTTGTCGAAGACACATCAGAGCCAGGAGGACACACAATGCAACAGAGCCATGCCTGCAGCTTGACATCTTTTTGAGGTCGCAAGGTGCCAAGGGCCGCCCACACTGTACTAAACTGAACCTGACTTTTTCGGATAGTTGCGCTGACATTTCCAACACCACTGATGCCCTCTCTGCATCGCTCACCGACTCGACTTCACTCATTTCTATTATCCGCTCATGTACGGGCCCTTACTTCTGTTGAGCATCACCAGTAACAATTGAAGTGAGGCGGTTCGGCTCCATATACGGCCAAGCATCAAGAGAAAATAACCATTGGTTTATTCTCGTTGGCTTGATTAAGAGGATTCGGAACCTAGAGCTGACTTGAGTTGCTTAGATTGAAGTGGATTTGCTGACAGCAAAAGCCCTACTCACAATTCAACTACGCAAGTTCGTTCTTAACAAAGGAAAAAAAAAAAAAAAAAAAAAAAAAAAAATTTTTATAAAGCATCACCATTCTTTACTTAATCTAATTAATAGCAAGCTTTAACTCTCTCCATAGTTTGTAAACTTCGAATTGCTGATTTCTAGGAGACATTATTAGGTTAGCGGTTGGCCTCTCAAGAAACGGCACACAGTCGAGTACTCAGAGCTGCTGGTTGTTCATCCCGGACCAGAAAAAAAATAGATGGGTAATAGTCCACCGTAGTCAGATCGTTGCGGTCATCAACTCTCGTCGGTCTAGGCTCTTCTAAGGTGGGTTGGCCTTTTATTTTTATTTTTTTTATTTTTTTATGTCTTGTCACGGCCTCTTTGTGTGTTCAGCCTCAATCAGTTTCTGGCCGTGGCTTTCAAGTTTGACATGTCGAATCGAGGGGTATGCAATAGCTGCCTCCTTGGACAAAGCAGAGTAACAACGAGTTGCGCTCCAATACCAGCCTCTCCTTGTTGTGTGCAGCAGTGGTTTGCTTGCATTAAAAGATACAGCGCCAGCTGCAGGACTCATGCACTGCTGATGTGGTGCGAGTGTGAAGCCGTTCACGCACAGTACGAACGGCTCAGACGGTTGTTGGTTGTGGTACCAACAGCCTTATGCATTGCGCCACTCTACGCATCTTGGCTGGCAATTGCCGTTTGTTACGTCGCCTGTGCCGTCACCCTTTCGCCATGATGTTATTTTTTCTTCCCTGTCTGATTTGTTTGGCTGTTTTCAGTACCTTTCCCGTCGTCCCTCCAGCTGTGACTGGCTGCTTGCTGCATGGGAAAGCGTGGCCCGAGCCGAGACCTGGAAGCATGAGAATCTGAGAAAGGATGAAGAGAGGAATGTGTCTTGGAAGGGAAGCGCCGTCCCGCTGTCATAGACAAGAGCAGTAGATGTCTTTTCGACTGCCGTTTGCAGATGCGACTCGGCAAAGCCAAGACTAACATGCATTCATTGTCCTAGGTCTCACCCCGCAAACACAAAACCAAGGAATCTTGTAGTATGGAGTGGTTTCCCTTTCCCTCCGACTGGGCAATCAGAACCTCTGGGCAGGAAATCGTGACTCGAAAACCCGGTGCAAGCTCTGGGAACAATCGCCATACCTGTCGGCCAACCTTTTCCTTGTGAAGAAGGCGGATCTTATTCTGAAGCGTTTCCCGTTAGCCTCCCCTCTTCTCACTCCCATTTCAATCGAGACGAAAAGAAGAAAAGCGAAAGGAAAAAAAAAGGCTCAGAGCTTTCGGGCGAACATCATCTGGGGGCCAGTGAGGGACGGATGCACGTACGTTCTTGGACGAACAAGCAACACCGCAACCAACAAGAACAAGCAAGAAAACGAGACAGGCGGGCAGAGCGTCAGACAGATGTACCGCACACACCGGGTGGTGTAACTCTCTGCCTCGCACAGGGTACTGAGGACACTTCTTTGGAAATTTCCCCACCCCTTGTTCCCCGTGTCAGTTGACGCATCTCCAACCAACAGCAGGTCAAGGTACATGGGCACAGTACAGTTCAGCGCAGGACACTAAAAAGTGAGTTATGTGTGCGTGTGTCTGTGTGTGTTTGTGTGGCAGAAGGGAGTCCCCTACCTTCACCCTTCACCTCACTACTTCCAGTGCTGGCTGGCTCTGGCCTGGAAGTGGCTCTGGCTTTGGAGAGTCTGACTTTGGAGCTGGCTTTGAAGCTGCCTAGCCCTTGGTACTGGCTCTGGTGCTGGCTCTGGTGCTGGTGCTGGTGCTGGTGCTGGTGCTACCTCCAGCGCTAGAAGCACCTCAATCCCACGCCCCCCTCACAGCCCCCTAGCACACTAGTGCGGTGCCCTGCCTTAGCTGGGCCACAGCGCTGGGAACGGCACGACACCGGGCCATCCGCCCGCCTTTACATTCCCGCTCGCCGCCGTCACTGTTTTTTTTTTTTTTTGCGCGCTTCCTCATTATTATCCCTCCCCCTCCTTCACTTCACTTCACTCCCACCCCACCGAAGCCCTCCTCCTCTCGCTCTCTCTTTCTCTCTGACATACACACCTTCGTCAACTGCCCGAAACGAGGCTCTGGGCATCAGAGTATTTCTGTCTCTGCGCCGCCTCAGCTGCATCTCCAGCAAGTCTCTCCCTTGCACCCACACAATCTCTCTCACCCACGTTCCTTTGGCCGCTTCTGTAGCCAGCTGGTGCAGCATAGAGAGAGACAGAGAAAGAGTGACAGAACCTCGAAACAGAGACAGGCAGTCATTCAGGCCTGCCGCCGCTGCCCTAATAATTTATTTTTGTCAGCGCGCGCCTCACTTCGGTGTCATCTGTTGCCGCCGCTTGTCTAGCCTAGTCCCCTCTCCCATCCCACCTTGCTCGCCTATATAGACAGACGTCGTCACCTCTTCTTACCTCAAGGCCGACACACCTCGACGTTCCAAGCCTCTACGGCCTTGCCCTATTCCCACTCCAGGCTGGATTGTAACCGAACATATACAACGTCCGGGCTGCCTTGATCTCGTCATTATCCTCTGCGCTTCAGTCTCGGCGATTCCGATTCCCTTAGCCAGCACCCTCTCTTTCGCCCCACGCCATCGACGACCATCCAATGCAACTTCGTCGACTTGCCATCTCTTGGGTCCAGCTGGAGTAATTGGGTTCGCCGCACTCATCTGCTAGGTGACGAAGGCGGAAGTCTCTTTCCCTTTGCATCTCTACCTCTTGTCGACAGAGCATGGCAGAGGATCAACATCGACAGGACTATCCTCAGCAGCGCAGCCACGAGGATTCCAACTCTCAAGCACCATCTCATCATCACCAACCCACGTCCCGGGAACGACATTCGACACCGAACGAAGCAGAAGTCCGGAACCCTCGAACGACAATGGCGGCTTCCGTCACTCTCCCATCTATCCATGACCCTCGGTCCACCAGCTACGGAGCGCCGCCCCCCGCTGCAAGTCGTGGTTACTCAACAGACCCTCGTTACGCATCGCCAAATGCCGTCAACGGCTACCCACCACCCTCCGGCGGCCACCAGCAGCAACCTCAGGGCACATACCTTCCGCCTTTGCAGCCACAGGCAGACCCTCGATCGTCTGCGTATCCCCCTCCGGAGCAGCGCGGCGGCGGGTACTATGACGATCGCCGCCCCCCTCCTCAAGGCTACCACGACCAATATCCGTCCGATTACTATTATCGAGGTCCGCCGCAAGGACCGCCTCCTAACGGATACCCCCACGACTACCGAGGCCCTCCCCCTGGTCCTTACGGCCAGGAATACGGCCAACCAGGTGGTGAGCGTCCTCGTGAAGCCCCTAGACAACGTACTTCTATTGCTTGCAAATACTGCCGCAAGCGCAAGGTTTGTGGCTGACCCTTTTTGATAGTCCCAGGTCGTCTCCCTTACTGACTTCACTTGGATGCGTCAGATTCGCTGCAGTGGCCATCAGAACGCCCCTGGCGGCAAGTGTCAGAACTGTGCTCGTATGAACCAAGAATGTGTCTTTCAGCCAGTCTCATCTTCTAGTTCCACGGCTTTCATCCCCGTTTCTGCCGTCCCAGGTGGCGTACCTCCAGGTACACAACTTTTCGGGGCGTACGGCCAGCCTCTTGCCCCCAGTGCAGTACCTCCTCATCCCTATCCTCCCGCAGGGGGCCCGTCGCACCACCCACCTCCCGCAAACTACTACCACCAGCCGGTGCAGTCTCCCACCGATTCATACTCATCCTTTGGCGATCCAAGAGGTGACGAGCAAGTGGCTGGCAGGCGGCGACGCAGAACGCCAGAGGAGCAAGAAGAAGGGTACAGACTACCTCCTCCACGAGCTTCCGGTGTGCCGGAAGATGACCCCCGACGAAGATCGCCTGCTGAGTTCTCTAACAATAGCAGTCCCGGTGGCCTCGGCTACTCTCGTTACCCCGGCCCACCGAGGCATAGTCCACGAAATCCCACCCTTCCTCCTCCCCCTGGGGTCGGCAGTAGCGATGGACGCTCTCCAGTACTACAGAACGGCTCCAGTGGTGCCTCAACACCAGCTCGACCAGGTCCACCGACGAGTCAAGCTCAGCAATCTTCATCTTCTGTCATGAGTCTGAGCAACCTTGTGGACAAGAATGACATTGATAAGACAATGATTAGTCGTCTGAACCGACCCCGAGATGCAAATACTACCCCAAGCAGCGGCACGAGGGAAGGGTCTCGATAAAATGGAACGTTGCAAGCTTTCAATTTGGACACCGATTCTACGCTAGTTGTCTCCAATTCAATGGAAGAAAGGAGGTGGTAGTTATCTACAGATGGACTGATGGGAGCTGTTTCGATATAAACACAGAAAGAAAGAAGATGAAAAAATACGGGGAAAAAAATTTCCAAAAAAATTTCAAAGGGGAGAGGATGAGTTGACGCTGCGGGACAGCCGGTCAATCAGGTCACTTTCCTACGGTCTCGTGGTAATTAATGGTTGGGCTTCATTATTGAGCAATATGCAGTCAGGATTTCTCTCGTTGACGAGATGATTCACTCCTGATAATGCGCAAAATGGGATTCGGTAAACAAAAATACCCTTGGGAGACTTGTGGATGCTGGGATATGGCAAGATGGCACAGCGGAAAATGAGTATTAGAAAACCATTCGAGGTTTGGCAACAAACGCACGCGATGGGATTGTCCGCTGGTTGGCAGGTTCTACATGCTGTTATGCCGCTTTAATTTTCTCCCTTGTTTCTTCCCCTCCCCCCCTCATATTTTACCTACACCTATAGTATCCTCTCCCCTTTTCCTTATTTGTTTATCCTCATGATTGGAAGATAATGGCTATGCTCTTGAGATTGATTCTTGCGAATTAATGCCCTTGTCCCAACACCGGAAAGATTGGGAGCCTCCGAGCTCCCTTGCTTTATTTTCTCTTTACTTGATTCTTTTGCTAATCACACCGGGAAAATACCTTACGTTTTATCAGAGAAGACGGATCCGCCTCACGGCACCATACGTTTGATTGGAAGGGGTGGGAAATTGAGTTACGTCACGAAATGATATTTGGTCTTTTTTTTCTCATTACTATATTTGGAGGGTCAGCCCTCACTTTTTGCGGGTTCTTTTCTCCCTCATTTCTTCTCATTTCATCACCTGCATTAAGGTGGTGGGCGGTATCTTTTTGTTTTCGTTTCGCTTTTTGTTCATACTACGAAGGGAGACGAGGATTCGCGCGAGCGACTGGCAATAGGGACAACCCACGGAGGGGTTTGCTGGATTCAGATTTGGGGTTGGCAAGGTTTTTGGAGTTTACGACATGCGTGTACGCTTGCGGTTGAGTTGTGGATACGGTGCGGACCGCGCCTTGGCTTGAACAGAGGACGACGCGGCGCAGGGCAGGGCAGGGCAAATCATCAGTAATCAACCGCGTGCAAGCGCGGTGGAGGGCATCGTTGCGCAGAATGAATTGGTTCCAGCTGTTCAGGTTGCAATTGTGCGGTCAACAAAACGTCATTGTTTTATTAACCACTTGTGCGTCGTTTGCTAGGCTTTTGTACGAGAATGCTAATTCATGCTATGAAATGGTTCTTTGTTCCGGACCTCGCAATTCGTTAATTGGTGAAGCTCTGGATCTTTCTATTCACCGATTCGATTACTCGTTCTGGTCTTGACAATGTGATACTGCTACACACAAATGCTTCAATTTGGCACCATCACTGTCTTCTCGCCCAATGGAGACTCACAAGGACGAACTACATAGAGCCAACCGGACTCACTATGGGGCCCTCCTCCTTCGTATTATGTGATCTAATTGCGTCCTAGCTACTGCTCTTTTTTGTGTCTCCCCAATTTCGTCGTTGTCTCCCAGTGGGTTGGTTCTATCCGAGTTAGTCTGTAAGTAGTATGATTTTCCCTGCTGACCTCGCGAGCTAACCCAGGTTACCAAACCTACGGACTGCTGTGCCGTCCGTCTTCATGGCTTTTTTTTCACCTTGTAATACCGCATATTACAGAACTCACGAGGAGGATTGCACCCCCAAGGCTAGAAGAGAAACGGCGACGAGCTAGCTAGGACCCCGCCCCCTCTTTTCTGGGTTCCCCCCTCACACCAAAAGTCAATCCACCACCCCTGATGATGATGACAAGAGCTACTCTATGGGTCATACCGCTCACTTCGTACGGAGCGCACCAGATCAGATGATGATAGTGGAGGAGGAGAAGAAGGTGGGTGGGGGGACAGGAAGAGGTCGAAGTGGAGGAAGGAGGTGAAAGGGGAAACGCAAAAGGTGAATGCCACGGAGCCGCTCTTGGCCATTGGTGAGACACAAATAGCGCACGAACAAAATTTCCCCCTTCTACACACTTCATTGTGCCCCTCCATGATCTATCCCACCATGGAGGGAGTCCATTTTAGAGTCCGAAAGCAGAGCTAACAAGGTGGGCAGGTGACCTTTCTCATCTGACGGATGAATGTGCCCTCCTCGCTCATTCATTGACCTTGAATGTCCGTTCATGACTTGGCGCTCCAATGAGACAAGGCATTGGGGGCCAAAGCAACCAGCCAATACGGTCCGTGGAATCAAACTAGACTTTCTAACTCGCGCCTCCGCCGTCGCAGTGAACTTGTGCTTTGCTTCCTCTGCACACAAGCGCGCTCGTTCCATCCGCAATAATACCATCATAAATCAATCACCATCCATGAGGGGGGTTTGAAAAGAGGGGAGTGAGTGTGTTCGCTTCTTAGCTGCTTCTGGTTCCGCAGATGGAATAGTCGAATCAGGGGATTCGAATCACTAGGAGCCTGGTCCCTGCCGGGATTTTTTTCTCTCCCTTAGGGTCGACGGGGGTAGGGAGCGGAGAGGAAGTCTTTTTTTTTTCTTTTTTCTTTTTCATCTTGGTTTCTCCGTATTTTCATTACCCAATAGCCATGAACTGAAACTAATGGATATAACAAAATGGTATAGTTATTGTGATGGTGATACTGTGTATTAAGGTACCTAATGATAATCATTGGAGGTGGCAAAGTATCGGCTAGAGCTTAGAGTGGGTAGAGTTTCTAGAGCGGCACAGCGTCAAGGACATGTCCATTATTATTATTATTATTCATACTGGCTCTTTGAAGTTCCTTTAACTGTATTCTTCAGTTTCTAGACGAATTCGATACTCCTTATTAATCTGAAAGGCTACTTTTTGATTAAATCGGCCAGATCTATCAGCGCCTTCTCAATGCTAAAGGCTTGGGTCCCGTCGGTTCGCCTCGCCGTACCACTGCTGCGCATTTACGAGGGATGCTAACGCAGCACGTAGCTGACACTAAACTTTAGGGCAGGTGTCTTGCGTCAGGGTAGTGCCGAAGCTTTCTACAGTTCTAATGGGCCAAAGTCTCCGTTATTCGGTCGGTGCCGGCTGGAGAGGGGGGTGGACCCGGATGACAAGGCATTTTGCGTGTGTGTAGTACCTAGGTAGGTGATGGGACAGAGAGAGGGAGAGAGAGACACACACACAAAGAGTAGAGGAAGATACCGTTTAGAGGGGAGGCAACTAAAAGCCTGCTGATACCTGGAGATTCTACGTGGCGGTATCTCCTTACTAGCGGCATGAGAAGACGGAGAGTAGCGGTCGCGAAGAGGAAGCCGAGCGGGCAGTTTGATTGAATTCTCAGGGGGTGGGTGTAAAACGTTCTCTCACCATTATTCAAATAGTTGTTGGCGGTGTTGCGGTGACGGAGTTGAGAGAAGGCCATAAGACCCAACACAACCAACAATATTGCCAAGGAGTGCGTGCTGTGGTGTCCTATTTATTTTAATTTTAGTACATACTCTCTATCATAATGACAGGGAAGCCCTTGTACTGGCAAGTCCACTTCCTTCTGGCTGGGATTACTTAGTTCAAGTAGAGAGAGAGAGAGAGAGAGAGAGAGAGAGAGAGAGAAAAGGAGAAACAGCCAGAGAGTAGCGCGTACATCGTGTATGTATGTATTCAGTGACTACAAAGAATTTTGAATCTTACGCTTCGCGGGCGATGATATGATGGCGAAAACAAAAGGATTCGCTGGGCCCCGGGCCCGTGAAGCTCCGCGTACACGCGTTTGTTTTACAGTTTGAACTTTACTTTCAGTATCCGAGTCCGGAGGAGATGGGGCTAGTGAGATCAGCTTCTGGCGGAGGGGCGGAGGGCGGGTGTGCCGATGGCGGTTTGGTCCTTTCGGGGGGGGGGGAGAGAAGGGGGATCACCTCACTAAGTGGCTGATGTATTGTATACTGTGTGATAGGATGCGGTCCCTTCTCTCTCTCTCTCTCTATGTGTGTGTGTGTGTCTCTCTCTCTCTCTCTCTCTCTCTCTCTCTCTCTCTCTCTCTCTTGTCATCTGGCCAGTCCGTCAGCCTATCGTTTTGACTTATTTTTAGGGGATCAAGAAGATGTGGTGGGTTTGAACGCTCGGAAAGTTTGGGTGATGGGTGGCGGGAACGGGTTGACAGCGGCGGCGGCGGCGAGAAGAGACCTCGGTCAAGGCGTCTAGCTCTGACAATTCAGCTCTCGATAAAAGGGGGGGGGGAGTGGTGGTTGTACTATACCCCGGGTTGTCATTTGTCTTCTTTTTCTGACAATAGAGGCCTTGAGGCGAGTTTGCTTCCGTTATTTGG
This sequence comes from Sphaerostilbella broomeana, assembly GCA_930272545.1. Lineage (NCBI taxonomy): Eukaryota > Fungi > Ascomycota > Sordariomycetes > Hypocreales > Hypocreaceae > Sphaerostilbella > Sphaerostilbella broomeana. The sequence continues at coordinate 546,999 of CAKNET010000008.1, forward strand.
GGCTGATTCGCTCTCGGGGTAGTGATATCCGGAGGAAGTTGATGGGGGGAGGGGGGGCTGATGGCTGACGAAGGCGGCGGCGGCGGCGGACAACGCGGACGGAAGCAGGAGGCAATAGAGTTTTGAGCCTTGTGGATTCGCTTGCGCACGTGTGTGGTTCGGGCAAAGGTTGAGTTCCTGCGCTGAAGGACGATTGGCGTGAGTACGCGCGTGCGAGATGGAGGGTTTGGAATAAGGGGGGGATGGGGGGGGGATGGAGAACCATCCAGGTAGGTGATGTTGCTGCCTATGGAGGAGGGAGGGTTGGAGATGGAGGACCCCCCTATGGAGAGAATGCATACATACATACGTGCTTTCATTGGTATCTGGAGTCTAGGATGGATGTGTGTGTTTGCTGATGAGATAAAGGGCAGTGCCGGCATGTGGTTAGGGGGGGAGGCGGCACATGGAAGGGAGTGCAAAACGTGGGTTATGGAGAATGCAGCGGGTTAAGGATTATAGCAGCAGTGACTGATTCATGGCCAAGCTGAAGATGATGATGTTTGATGTTTGTTGATGTTTGTTGTTGGCGTAGGCTCTTTGTTTTCTCCTTTTGTTGTTGGCGAGATATATGATGCTTCTTCGTTGATTAGTTGCGTGTTATTCCAAAGGGTAATGCATCTTGAGCTCTCCCTTCTTTCCTCCTTCTCTCTATTAAACAGATTAATTTCTGTTGAAATTTATATAGCTTCCACTGAAAAGTCGTCAATATTCATTCCCAGTGCCAGTACCAGCCCACTAGAGATTCCATCCATCATGCACGACACACACACACACACACACACACACCATCAGCGCGGCTGGCTGCATGCATCAAGACGCGGTAACGTGACCGGATTCATTAACGAACGCTTGCAGCAGCAGCAGCAGCAGCATTAGTGGGCCTTTTTTTTTTCCATCTCACTCTTATTTCCCCTTTCGCACGTCCTAATGTCTGAACTTGGCAATAAATCATTTAGGTAAAAAAGCATAACGGGGCAGGCGGCGTGTCGCTTTTCCCATTTTGGTGAGCAATCTAGGCTTTGTTTGCTTGCTGGGGCTTACTTGGTGGTGGTGTCTGAGTCAAGATTCAGGGGGATGGATGGGCCGGCTGGACGCATTGGGTAATCGTTCTTCTGGGGGTGTGAGACACGGGGGAGGGCGGCGTCTTAACATGGCGCCGCTGAGTGTGTGCTATATGCAGCCCTATTAGGGGGTTTCTTTTCTTTTTTACGGGGAGGAAATAAGCGTTGGAAAAAAATTCTGTCTCTTTTTTTTTTAAAAGAGAGCTTGATAATAGTAAGACTTTTTTTTTTGGAGACCAAACGCAGTTGTATAAATAGACGTCTTTAATTTTGGAAGACCAAGGATATAGGGGGGTTGCAATTCCACCACCCGCCCTTTATGTGTACGTGAAATCAACTGGTGGGAGGAGACAAACAGCCTGTAGAAGAATGACGGGAATAATATGGAGAATGCTGAAAAGATTTAGGTAGGAGGGGGGTTGAGGGCCAATGTTTCGGTCTCTATTTCTTTTCTTCATCAGTTGTCTGGATTGAGCTATCCTCTTGGGCCTCGGCTGGTTTGAATTTCTTTATGCCCAGTAGTGGTTTGATTGGGCCTCAATAGCTGCGATAGATGCTTATGAAGGCTGTTTAGGTCTTATATGGCGCTTTTCAAGGGAATTCCTTGTCTATATCTCCCCTTGATATTCAGCGCAGACGCGGTTTCTTTCGTCCTAGATGTGCAGCATCTTCACTCCTATAACGAAGTATCAGACACTCGGCTCTTCTTTGACACATTATGATTATGGAAACATGGTATTATTCTAGAGGCAGTAGTGCTCCTCTCACTCTGACGGATCTGGTGCTCTGTTCTTGGTTAGCGGACAAGACTCACGAATACCGGAGACGTCAAACTGCGGAGCCGCCACTGGAATGCAAATGACGAATGCAACGACAACAAACCAGTTTGTTCCATCTCTCCAATATACTACCTTGATTGATTATTCCCACTCCTTGGGCGTGGATGTTTCTCTTCTTCTTCTTCTTCTTCTTCTTCTTCTTAAAAAAGAAAAAGAAAACTAACAACAGACTCTAGGTTTGACAGTGGCGGTTTGGCCAGTAATGCAGAGCGGCTGCCGGACCTCCATCTCTCTGTTTCTTATTCATTTTGCCACGCTGATTTCAAAGCAAGATGAGAGTTTCGTCAGCTAGTTTCACGGTTATGCAAGTACGGCGCCGCCCGAGGCTCCCGACGACAAGGTGATGCGGAAGGGGCCCGAAATAGACAGATTGGAGAGGGGGATGGGAGCAGAGGGATGGACGGAAGGCTGTGGCGTACGACGTCGAACAATTGTTGTTGATGCCATTGGCAGCGGTAATGTGGAAGGCGATGCATGCATACTCGTATTAGCTGCCTACTACTCTACCAATGAAGAGAGCTGTTCTTGGTTTTGTGCCTCTCCCAAATCAAGGAACTGGTCAGAACTTCTTGGTCATGAAAAAAAAAAGGGGGGGGGGGGTTGCCGAGCACACAGCGTCCAGAATGATGAACAGACTTCTTAGATCTCATCGGAAGCTCCGATCCCTCGATCTAAATCTCTACGGCACTCCCTGCTGCCATGGTCTGGTTGGTGTTGAGGCTGAAAGAGAGTTCAAATATCTGTCCGAACCCTGGCAGCCTTTATTCTGCTATGGCCTAGAACATGATGCTCTTGCGAGCTGAACGTACCAAAAAAAATCAGACCATTCGCCACGTCAGCTGCTACATAGCCATTCCTTGTGGAGTTTTGTTGCCTTGTTTTGCCACGCTGGCGAGGTGTTGCATTGCTACGGGGCATGATGCTTCATGTGGGACGCAAGGGCAGATGTCTAACGAAACATTTCCATAAACTGAGAGGAATCTGGGCTTTGGATATGGCATCATGTCAGGTTCTTGGCTACAGTGACACAGCTGCCAAGTATGCTTTGGCTGAGTATGGCGTTAGGATTGGCTTTGTATAACATACTCTGTTTATGAAGCCTATAAGCCATTCTGATGTGCGTCAGGTCCCAATTTTAGTTTGTTCAATCTTGTCATATTGATTAATCTAGATTGGAAATGTAGTGTCTGCTAGGCTCGGCGGCATTCCAATTAGTTGAATCGCCAGTTACTGCCAACAATATGGTGCGGGTAGATGTGTTGCTGCCTAGAGCTCCTACTACCGCTAGGCCATCCTTTTCATACCAAGAGCTCCTTTTACTACCAAGGACGGGCTGATGAAAAGGTAAATTCACAAGATTACGCAATATAGCGATGATTGTATTTGAGACATGGCGTGAATAGTACAACGTATACGATTCAGATAATATCGTTACAAATCTCTTTAGAAAAGAGCAAGCAAGATACATATTTAATATCCATTAATATACGATATCAATGAGTACTATTTGTGGGCGAGTACAGACGTTGCTAGACTGGTATAATGAAATAATTATATAATTGAGCCACTGCTCAGTCATATTGCAGTGGTGAGGCTATAGTAATTGAGTGCTTTTGACGAATCTTCTATATGACAAGCTTCGACCATCACATTCATCTGCCAAACGCTGAGTAGGACAATCAACTCCAAGTATCCTCGCAAGCACAGACTGCCTCCATAGGTTCAATTGACCGGAGGAGCAGATACATACGACCACAGCCACCAGAGAACTCGGGATCCCGTCCGATCTCCCTTTGACAAGCTGGTGAGCGATCGATTAGTAGTTGGCTCGGTGACGACCAGCGAATACCGATTGTTGTATGTTATGTTTTATTTTTTGCTCTCATATTTATGAAGAAATGAAAGAGTTAGTTTAGTCCTTTTAAGGAGTAAAACAAAAAAAGAGAATGAGTGATGTGGTCGGCCATGTTAGTACAATAGGGCACATCATGAGGAACTTGGTGTTAGCGTCGTAATAAGTGACCATCTTCTCACTTTAGAACTATACCAGAGTTATGACTATAATCTATATTGACAAATAAGTGTCAAATGATTTATCAGATGACTGAAATTATAGCTCAAGTTGACGATGCATAGCTGTATGAGAGGACCGGAATCAAGCTTCAAGGCTACACTCGACGGGGAAAGCGGCCACGTCAACTGAAGTGACTACCTACCTAGGTAGGTATGCAATAGCCAAGAATACAATGTACTTTCTACATATATTTAGTATAATACTATCAATTTGTTGAGTATATGTTCTCCCTAGATCAAATAATGCTTCAAGACCTTTAAAGAAGTTACCATATTGTATGTAGGCTGTGAGCCAAAATGCCCTTATCATCTTTTTGAACTGGACACAGTGATGAAAATAAACAGGATACAGCGTTCATTAACGGAATTGTGAGCCTTGCATTGTCATGTTTGAGGCAGCCTGTAATCCTTCACACTACCGTCAATCAGCTCATTCCCATTGTGACCCGGCCTTGCAATTAGATTCTACAACACAATCCCAACTCATCCGCAGCCGCAATGGAGAAGACTTTCCACTTTGATAATACGACCAGATTCGATAGAAATTCTACGAAGCTAATGCTCAGTCATGTAAAGGAAGGTAAGAATGCCGGAAAGTCTCTTCATCGGCGCGCTCAAGAATCGACTTAGCCAGCCGCAGCAGTCGCGTCGTCACAAAAAAAAAAACAAATCAATGAGTTGCTCACTTATAAATTAACAAGAATGGTAGGAGATATCCGGAAATGGCTTTTCCAATTTGACGGCATCCAGAGAACCATGGGTAATGACTTACTCGCAGTTCCGTTTCGTGTGACCATCACGCTTCACTCTATCTGTGTTGTTAGCGAGTGTAAGATGAGCCATGTTGTTCTGAATGCATCGTAAAAAGAAATTTCGGATCCGTAGATAATTTAGTGAATTTAGTCTTCCACTATGTGATTAAAAAGATATATCTTCCAAACTTGGCCCTTCCATATATGAGCAACGTCGATTTAGCTCCAGGTCGTGTATACAGACATAGCATGTATGTGGGGTACAAACTGATCCAAACAAGTTTCTTGTCCTCAAATTTCTAACCACAAAATATCTTATCACTGTGTCATAGCGTTAATCGAAGCAATTAATGTCTTCTTCCTCGCCGGTGGCATTTACTCGCCGGAGGCCTTGCGTCATCTATTCCAGACATTTACTTTGGTCACTGAGCGGTTGGCAACCGATGCTACCCTTGGTGGCTTCGCTCTAGGAATTATTGTCATTTGCATCATTCTAGAGAAATACATAATGAGTAACGCGAAGCTGAAATCCTCCATACCAGGCTTGGGACGATGATTCGGCTGAGTGAAGGACTGGGCCAATTCGAGAGAAGCCTTTGTTGTTGTTGTTGTTGTTGTTGTTGAAGATTTGCGGGTATCTATTCGCAATCTCTAGTTTATGCGGATGGGTTTTCGGAATTTTAATCTATTCAATTCACAGAACGGCTATTTCCCATGCTCTTCAACATGGAAGACCAACTAGCTTTTTTCAAGACTTCATGACTCAAACAAAAGCATCCCTGGCATCCAAAGGATTTGCTATCAATCAAAAAACACGGCACAGAAGTTGACTATCACATCGGGCTCACCATCTTCATTATGACAGTAATTTTTTAGCATGATAGTCGTCAGGTTATTCAGTGTTAGTCATTCTCCGCTTCAAAAAGTCCTTGATCGTCATCTATATGAAACAGATGTATATTTGAGGTTTTGGTTCTCATTTTTTGTGGTGCCTGGGTCCTGGGAGACGCTAATGCCTTTTGGTTCCATGATGAGTTGATGAACAAGTTTCATATTGAAAGTTGGGCTGAAGTTATCAGTCGGTTAAGAACTTTTCGCGTAGGTAGACGCTGTATATAACCATCTTTGACTTAATGATGTGGAGGCTAGTATCGTAAGGCTCACAGTATACTAAATTTTGCTAGTTGGCACAATATCCAACTGGGGATCCTATTTTTGAAATACACACAAACTCATTAGAGTTGCACGTATCTTCTAGATCAGTGTAGACTTTGATTTAGATGAATATGTGCCATTAAAGCTATAAATTACGTCCTCTACCTCTTAAAGGCAGCTCTATATAGACATGAATATTGATTTCTCACCAGTCATATGTTTCTCTTACCAAGTTCTCAGATATACCCCACAACTTCTCCGCTTCGCTATTCGATTCCGCTAAGGTTGACAATCATTGTTGATCTCACAATCGGCCAGATACACTCCATAATTTCTTTGTAAGCCTTGGCTTCGGGGTATCTTAGCTTTGGATCCATTGCAGCAACTAAACTGGTTGATGCTCTCAACGTCTTAAACTTATAGACCCAATGTTAACTCATCTTTGAGATGGCGGATAGGATTTCTCGTCCTATGTTCCTGCTGAGCTCTATCTTGATAATACCTGGATGGGCAGCCAGGCTGAGGATTCCGTACTTGTCAAAAAGTCTCTTATTCACCCCAATTGAGAAGATCATATTAACTATCTTACTTTGGCTACAACCCCCCCGAGGTATGTAGCACATGCTCTGGATATCAGGGCCTCCCCACATTTCATGAAGGACGTAGTTGAGCTATTCTGCGTCTGGTGGATCTTCGTTCTTCCTCTGAAAGTTGTTCTCACTCCACTGTATTGACGATTTCTCAAGGGATACAGATGTGACATTCACAATTCGGGTAGCTCCCTAGGGGGATTCCTCATTGGCCTTGACGAATTTTAGTACGATTAAGTAGACAAAGAGGAAATATCCGATACGGTTGGTTGCAAGATGCATTTCGACTCCATTCTTGCTGATTGTGTGTCCTGGGATAAGGTCAACATCGGTACTGTTGACAATAATATTGATGAAAGATATCTGGGACCGGCAAAGAACGTCTCTGGCTCCATTACGGACTGGCTTCTCACTAGAGAGGTCGAGTTGGAGGGGAAGACAGTTAACATTGGGAAATTTTGCCTTGAGATAGTAGATGCTGTCCTCAACTTTTTCCGGATTGCGGCCTGCTACTATTAGGTGAGCAGGAGACTGAGGGGCGTAGATATTGTTTATTTCAGTTAAAGCATACTTATCACTGTGTGCTCATTCCAAATAACCGTCAGCTTAAAACTTACAAAGGCTTCTGCAGTGATGAATCCGAGTCCGTCAAGATTTAAATCTTTCACAATCAACATCTGATCTTTGACAGCCCCTGAAAGTGTTTTGCGGCGCCTAGACTCTCAGTTGAGTCATTGAACTCTGGGTGAGTTGTTGTAGTCATTTTGGCGGGAACTGGATTGAGTCTCTAGGGCAGCTCAGGAACTGGTTCAAATGAAATTAGACTAAAGCGGAGAGATATTAAGAGAGTTAATGCCATTCTACATTTATGTTACGGAGGGGAAGAAAGAATGGTTATTTATGTTTGTTTCTCATATGTGCCATTGATGGGTCCCTCTCTCCGAAGCCCCCTCATGACCCAAAATCCCGCTTGATGAAAGCTTTTCAATTAGCTGACATAAAAACAAACTTGGTAAATCCGATCCATTAGGATACCGCCTACCATTCCTATGATGTGAATGGTGGTACCGACGTTCGTGTCTGTTTAATATTGAACGATGAGCCAATGAGATCTACTGCCTGATTCGGCATAGCGTATTTGGCGGGCCAGGGGAGATTCACCCAATGAGAGAGTTATTTCCTAATGAGGTAAATGCTGCTTCAGACCAGCCGCGAAGAACTTCAACCCAACATCGCATGTACTACACGAATTTTGGATCATGGTGCTATCTAGAGCAGTGATAAGTCGATTAAACCATCCGAGATCATTTCAAATATCTATACGCTTATTAGGGGTTCTATATTCCCCATCATGGACTCCCCATCTAGCTGCTGAGCAATGCCGGAATTTCTCAGCTCGCTCACCTTCTAAACCTCGGGATTTACTTTCTGAAGGCTTCAATCTCATCGATAGAGATCGCCTCATTGAGGAAGAAGGGATTTCGGAATACAAGCCTGAATACTTCTACCCAGTTCGCCTAGACGACGTGTTCAGCGAGAGATATCAGATTGTGGCTAAACTAGGCTATGGCTCGTCATCCATCATATAGCTTGCTCATGATCTTCAGTAAGTGCTTGCCTAAGTTGAGATCGCGTTTTTGGTAACCTCACTGTGTAGGGACGACCAATATGTAGTTCTCAAAATCTATATACACAATTCAGCCTACCATCGTGAGCTACCCCTATATAAGCGCATGAACTCTGTTTTGCCCAGTAAGCATCTTGGCGCAGGAAATGTTAGAAAGGTCTTGAACTCCTTCGAGGTTATCGGACCTCATGGAACACATATCACGCTGGTGCTGCAAGTCTCTCAGATGAGCCTCCGTGATATGGATATGGTGTTCATGAAAAGTGGTGGTTTCACCGAGGAATTCGTCAATGTGACGTTCCGGTCTATACACAATATATAGGGTAGGAGGTTTCCCAAGGGATAAGCCTTTACAGAGCGTATAGGTTTATGTTGGTAGAAAGTCGGGATGGGTAACTAGGCAATCGATATAATATTACAATCAGAATAATTAATAATTAAATTAGAATTCTAGGTTTAGGTATAAGAATTAATTATTATAAAAAATATAATTATTAATAATTAACTATTTAAACTATTTAAATAAATATAATTAACTTTATAAATTTATATATTATTAGTTATAATTATATTATTAGTAATTAATAAAGTAATTATTAAGTATAAGTTAATAAGTAATAAGGTATTTACTAGTATTATAGTAGTAATCGATTAGGTAATTACTTATTAATAAATAATTATTTATTATTATATAATCTTAAGGTAGTTTTAAAAAAGGTTAGGTTATAATATAATATCCCTTTTCTATTAGTTTTTATTTTTAAAATTGAGATTTCCTTTTT